>VDFB02169921.1:0-12501 GCA_007258455.2 Sequoia sempervirens | reverse complement strand
GCCTAACCCATCCCTCCATTCTACCAGAGAGCCTATCTCAAGACTGTTGGTTGTTGTTCCGCTTGCTCTTTCCTTAAGGGCAATCACGTATTATAGTGGCCAAACTCGTGACAGCCATAACACTTGACTTTAGATAAGTCCTTCTTCTTTTCACCTTGTGGATTTGATCCTTTACTAGACCCCTTCTTTGCTTTCCCTTTTCCTGCAAGGGCAACATTCTCCTGTTCTGCCTCACTTTGCTGACTCTTGCTACTGGTCCTACTGACAAGACTTAGTCTAAGCTCCTCTTGAGTGAAGTCACTCCAAAGTCGATCCCAACTTGGCAAGGTGTCTCGTCCATTAATAACTTGAACAAAGACATCCCACTGCTTAGTAAACCCATTTAGGGCTATCCGCACTAGCTCGTCATCACCTAGATTATCTCCAACAGCAGCCAACTCATCTTTGACAAGTCTGAGTCTGGTGAGGTAACTTGTCACGTCCTCTCCCTTGTTCATCCGAGTAGTCCTCAACTTTTCTTTGAGAATCAGCTTCCGATTAGTGGTAGCATTCTGGTACAGATTCAGAATGGCATCCCACATCTTCTTCGTTGTATCTAACTCTGCGACATGTGGAACAATATGATCCTTGACACCATCAAGAATCATCCTCCTCGCCTTGGCATCTTCCTTCTTATATGCTAAGAGTTGTGGGCCGATCTCAGAGAGGTACTGTGCACAACACTGTCACATATTCCTTGGATCCCATTCTTCCAAAGAACAAAGAAATTCTGGCTTTTCAGACACCAAAATTTGAGGCTCCATCCAATCTGTCCTGATCTCTTAAACCTGCTGAGGCCATCTCAAAAGATAAAAGAAAACAAATAATAATAATTCTGAAGAGGCAGGATCTTTCCTTCCTTTGTTAAGCCTTATCTGCCCTCAGATCAGCTCTGATACCATGTGAAAATTCTATTGCAGTTACTGATTATTAATCTCCTATCTAATACATAGATTATTTGACTCTGAAAAATTAATTCTCAGCAAATATCAAAAAATAACACAACTGTAACTTCACCAATAAAACTCACAAGAATAGAGAAGAAAACATTCACAATAATGAACACAATATTTTTGGACAAATTGTCCGTGGAAAAACCCTGAAGGAAAAACCACTACTGCAGATGAGAAATTATATTAAACTTCAGCAAAATTAAGGAATACAAAAAATCGCTAGTTCTTAACGGGCGTAGAAATTCGCAATATTCTTTCTCCGAAATTCTTCCCTCAATTTCTCCCCGAAATTCCAGTACCGCTATCCCTTAACGCTTATTATCGCTGCCCTTGCTAACACTGCAAGACTATTTGCTCTCACTGCAATTCTACTTGCTATCACTGCAAGTCTACTTGTTGTTGTTGTTGTTGTGTTCTCCAATTGCCCATTGATCCCCTTTTTATACTTTTCTCATTGGAAAACCAATGGCCATGATTTAATCTCAATCAATGGCTAAGATTAAATAGACTCTAAAAACCCTAACTAACTGGATTCTAGAAGTCTCTAGGAGAATCAATTTATTTAATTACATAATTATCTAGACAACCTCACGCTTTTCCTGAGGTTTCCTAGAAAGGGCCACTAACAATTAAATGACACTTCTAGACAATGGAGACACCTGTCCGCCACATAAATTAACACTTGTAGCATCTATTGGTATACTGCTATGCTGGAGCACAGCCTATGCCCAGCTTCGCCCAAACTTTTACAAGAAGACGTGTCCACAGGCATTGTCGATTGTGGAAGAAGTAATAAAGGAAGTGGTAACCAATGAGCCACGAATGGGCGCATCGTTGCTTCGTCTTCACTTTCACGACTGTTTTGTTAACGTAATGAATACGTTTTGTAAAATCATTTATCTCTACATTTTTATGATGAATATAGCTAATAATGTTTCTGGGTTTGGTTTCCAATTGCAGGGCTGCGATGGGTCTGTACTCTTGGACGACACACCAACATTCACTGGAGAAAAGAGTGCAGGAGCAAACTTTAATTCAGCCAGAGGTTTCGATGTCATTGATAAAATTAAGACTCGGATTGAGAATGTGTGCAGGGGCATTGTTTCCTGCGCTGATATTTTGACAATAGCCACTCGTGATTCTGTTGTCCAAGTAAATATTTCTGCACTCCTCTGCCTTACCTTACGACTTTTTGTAATGTTATAGACAAATTGTTTCTGGTCTCCTCTACAATGACTAGAGAAATTTGTCTTTATAATTGATAGTTGGGAGGCCCATCATGGGATGTAAGGCTTGGAAGGCGAGATTCAAGAACTGCAAGTCTAAGCGCTGCAAACACCAACCTTCCAGGCCCTGGTTCAAGCCTCAGCTCTCTAATCGCAGCATTTCGTGCTCAAGGACTGTCTCCTAAGGATATGGTTGCACTTTCAGGTAAATCTTACTGCTGATGTCTTTGCAAAGCAATTTCAAAGAAGTTATACTGAAGAGATTTAACTTTATATTACTGTAGGTGCTCATACAATTGGTCAAGCACGCTGCCTTTTCTTTAGAAGTCGCATCTACAACGAAACCAATATAGACAAGGCATTCGCTGCTTCTATGCAGGCAAATTGTCCCTTCAATAGTGGTGACAATAACCTCTCACCCTTAGACAGTATAACTCCCAACGGTTTTGACAATGTCTACTACCGAAGTCTGACAACTAAGAAGGGACTTTTTCATTCAGATCAGGAACTGTTTAATGGAGGCTCTACCGTTGCTCAAGTTAAAAGATATAGTACCGATCAACAAGCTTTCTTCAGAGATTTTGTGACTGCAATGGTGAATATGGGAAACATCAAACCTCTCACAGGGAGGAAGGGAGAGATTCGGAAAAATTGCAAGAGAGTAAACTGATGTCTAAAGTACATCATTGCCTCGGCATTTATGTTTGTAATGCAGCCCTTAATAAATCCACTAGACTCTCTCTCTAGACTTCGTTGATCGATGGACAAAAACATCCATCCCTCTACTGTTTCTAAGCCATAATTCCTGATTTCTTGGTCTTCAACTCTTTTTATCAATAACTCATTGGCATTCTTCAATACCTAATAAAGGAATTCCAATTAATCAAGGATGAGAAGTGTTTTCTTTCTTTGTTGGTGAAGAACGTTTGATATAACATAGTAATGATGAACGTTGGATTCACTTTGATTTTGCTATTCTTAAGGTAGTGAAGTGTAGGAGTGCTATGATATTATTTATTTACTTTTGTTAAAAATTGGTATATAATATAAATTATATGTATTTTTGTTTTAATAATCATAATGATTCATGTAATTTTAAGTTTTAGGGTTCAAATTTAGGGCTGATGTAACCCTTCCAACTACTCATTATGAGTTTCTTCAAAATAAAAAAAATGTTTCATTTACTTTCTTTGGAGTTGTATTTAAGGACTAACCCTAATTCATCTTTAGATTATCCTAACACCTACAAGTTATTGACTCTTACACATACTTGTATCATAATTAGAGAATATTAAATTGGACAATTTATTATTGTAGTGTATGCTTGCATCATCATCTAGAGTATGTTTTGCATGCTTGCCCTATGATTTCAACCATTTGTAAAAGTCATTGATTTGGTATCCTTAGGGATTTGAGAAAGGAGAGATATATTATGGACATTGAAAAATCCCAAGCACAACCAATTTTTTGTGTAGGAACTAGTACATGCATTTAAGACTAGTTGAAGGTTAATTGTCAAGGATTCACAAAGATTAGATGCATGCATTCAGATCAGATCTGCATTTGTATAGGTCATATCTACAAATGTGATGAGACTAAATTTGGCCTCATTAATTTCATAAATAATGCACCTTCTTTACCTTATCCACCCCTTGTTTCATACTAAATTAATGTTTCCTTAAGATTTTATTAATTACTTAAAGTGAAATAAATTGTATAAATTTTATTTAATAATTATTGGTTGACAAAATTCAAATATTGGTAATCAATTGCACAAAAAGATGTGTTTTAGGTTGAGAAGGATATTCTTAGAGAATTCTACTCAACCCCAAAATTATTTGATGATCTCTAAAGGGTTTGAATGCTAAGAACAATTTCACCAACTTTAGAGGTTTCAAAATCCAAAAAAGAGGCAAACAAACTTATTAGCCCCAAAGGCCTTAGATTTGAAGATGACAAAACCGACCCAATTCTCTAGACTCCAAAACAAAATGTACACTTAGCAATCCTAGTTTTCTTACATTGGATTCCTTATGCATGGTAGTAGGATCAACAAACATAGCAATTCTTCACTTTATTAATTAAAGAAATAACCCACACTAGTAATAGAATCCTATTAGATGCAATCCTTGAAGATATTATCCTCATTTTATGCTTGAAAATAGATTTTGTTTAAATTTTATAACAAATTTATATATTTCCATTCAATTAAGGCTCATCATAGACTTATATTATAAGGATATATCATAAATATTTAGAGGTAGTGGTAATTAATTAGATGCCACTTAGTTGTTTTGTTCTCTTTTATAATCAATATCATGCAAAAAAAATCATTGTCATTGTTGATATTATCATTTTTTACTTCAAGACAATTTTGTTCAATTTAGAAAATGAAATCATGTGGCATATGTCATTATATAAGATCATGAATAAGATAGTCTTATGTTCAATTTCTATGAAGTTATGAGTTGAATGTGATGATTGATTGGATGTTCCAATATGAGTTGAATGTGATGATTAATTAGATGTTCCAATCTCTAGAATATATAGTTACCTGATACGGGAGCACGACCCTTCGAGTCGAGGACTGAGAGGGCACAATCCCGACCTCATCCCTTATGATGCCAAAGCCTTGCACTCAACAAGACATGACTAAAGGGGCACGATCCCGACCTCATCCCTTATGATGTTGAATCCTTGCACTCAACACGACTTGATCCCTGGTGAGCTCATTAAGAACCATTCAACTTCACCAATAGATCAAGGACCCATTGATGAAGTAAATTTTTTTATTTTTTATTTTATTATTTAATAATATATTAGTTATTATTGTGTTTGCATGTAAAATTATTATATTTTCAAATATTATAAGAAAAATACACCAAAAATATTTTTTTTAATTTTTTGTCGTTTTTTTGAATAAAATATGTAGAGCATCTATATTATATAAAAATATAGAAAAGAGTTTTACACAATATTTGCAGAAACACAGTCCGATACAAGGCAAAGCAGACTGAGGAACATAACAAAGATTATACATTATCGTACAAAAAAGGATCAGAAACTACAATAGAATTTTTTTGACAAAATTAATTTGCAACCATTGATTGCTAGCTTCTTCACTTTCTGCAAAAGCTTCATCAGTAGGGTAGAGACTTTGGCGTGATGTGATCCCTCGTGGCACTACAAATTGAGCTTCATCAAAATATTTTTATCTTCAATGGGGACTGAAGGATAATGATTGAGTAGCAGGCAGATTGCTTGGAAAATGGTTTTAGCTTTCTTCATGAAATCTTGGTCCAGCTATGATAGGAGAGAATCAAGAGAAATTGAAAATTGCTTTACCTTTTTTCATGGAGGCCTTCCTTAGAGAATCACGAATACAAATGTACTCATCATTAATATCATTTCTCCTATGAATACGCCGCCAATAGGATAAATTGAGAAAGTCATCACTGATGACAGAATCCCAAATGTATTTCTGATCCCAAACCGTTAAGGAGATCCGTGAAATTTGAGAGAAATACAACGCCACGTCATAGTGGGTGTAGAAGCAAAAATATATTCTTTGTATTTTTTATTTTCAAGTGACCAATCAAATTATAACAAGTTTTATTCATTCTTGACAACTAATCTGCATGAAATTTTGGTTGATTCTTTAGTGCAACGCGTGCACATACTCAAGTAAGGGTTCACTTGAGGTAAGGTGCTACTTTGTATTTTAGTTTGTTAATATTTCTAAATTCAATTATTACGTAAAGATAGTTAAATATTTGTGCAGTATATTGACTAGTATTTAGTATAAGATTTGAACTGCTATTTATTGTTAGGATTTGAGCAGAGAATGTGTGTGATGATAGTGATAATAAACTATACAGCAGTGGAAATAATCACAGTAAAAAAAACAGGGGAAAGAGAGCAAAACAAAGTACATAAAAGATGCTTATGAAACCAAGAATAAACACACACAACAATATATAATAGCAGAGCCCAAAAACTGAATGCCGCTGTTGTGCAATAAATAAAACCTTTTTTATTTTCTCCTTTTGCTTACTAAAATGATTACAGATGCCTCTATAAATAGAGGTCTTAGAATTCTCTAGAAAATACTTTACAGTAAAAAACATGCATAAAATATGGACGATGGAGGAGAGATGAGATTGAGGTCAATGGTGAGAAGCTTCTACTTTAAATGTTGCAATTGGGAGAAACTTCCATATTAAATATGGTCTGATGGAGGTGATCTCCTTTCTTTATACGGCACCTTTATTTGCTTTATGTCATGTTTTCAACATTCTCCCACTTGAAGCAAATGAAGGGTTTTGAATAAGCTGTAATCATCAAGTTACCCCCAGGCCTACCATGTCTCTACATAACTCGTGCTTTTCTCTTGGCAAAATTTTAGTGAGCATATCAAAAAGGTTCTTATCTGTATGGATCTTTTCCAAGGATAACTATCCTTCCTCCAACACATGCCAAATCTAATGATACCTCAAGTCAATATGTTTGGTTCGTAAGTGAAAAGTTGGATTTTTCACCAAGTTGATGGGGCTGACTGTCACAATATAGCACATACTTGTCTTGTTTTATTCCTAGCTCTCCTAGGAATCATTGCATCCACAACATCTCTTTGCAAGCTTTTGTCACAACTATATACTCTGCCTCTATTGTGGAGAGAGCTACTATTTGTTGTAGCCTAGATACCCAAGATACCACAACACTTGCAAATGTATACAAATAACCAGTGGTGGACTTTCTAGTGTCTAGGTCTCCAGCCATATCTACATCTGTAAATATTTCAAGCACCATATCAATATTGCCAAAACATAAACAGTAATGACTAGTACCCTTGAGATACCTGAAAATCCACTTTACTGCTTGCCAATGTTGTTTGCCTGGATTTGCAAGGAACTTGCTCACTACACCCACTGAATGTGCAATATCCGGATGAGTGGATACCATGGCATACATCAAGCTACCAACTACTTAGACATAAGGAATATTTTTCATTTCCTCCTTCTTCTTGTCATCATAAGGGCATAAATCGACACTCAATTTGAAATGAGAAGCAAGAGGTGTACCGACTGGCTTGGCATCCTTCATATTAAATATTTCTAGCACCTTTTCAATATATTTTTCTTGTGACAACCACAATTTTTTCTTCTTTCTATCACGAATGATCTTCATGCCTAATATTTGTTGTGCTAGACCCAAATCCTTCATTGCAAACTGACTACCCAAATCCTTCTTTAACCTATTAATCATATTCTTGTCCTGTCCAACAACTAACATATCATCCACATATAATAGTAATATAATGAAATTTCCTTGATCATATCTCTTGATGTAGATACAATGATCAACCTCTAGTCTATTAAAACCATGATCCAACATAAATGAATCAAATTTCTTATACCACTGGTGAGGTGCCTATTTCAACCCATAGAGACTCTTCTTCAAGAATGTCATCGTCTAAGGCTATAGTAGGAGATTGATTTATGAGATAATAGGTTGTTCTCACCACTTCTGCCCAAAAATAATTTTCTAAATCGAGATTTGACAACATACTCCTCACCTTCTCCATGATAGTGTGATTCATCCTTTCTGCAACACCATTATGTTGAGGAGTACTAGGGATAGTCTTCTCATGCTTAATTCCAAACTTGTTACAATACTCCTTGAATGCATTTGAGAAATATTCTCCACCATTATCTATCCTCAAGCACTTGAGAAATTTGTTAGTATCTCTTTCAACAACAGCATGGAACTTTTGAAATATCTCAAATATGTCATCTTTTCTTTTTATGGGGTAGGCCCAAACCTTTCTAGATGCATCATCTATGACTGTTACAAAGTATGATGCTCCTCCTAATGATTTAATATTAACATGCCCAAATACATCTGAGTGGATCAATTCTAACAAATTTTTCTTTCGTTCATGACCACCTCTAAGAAATGACTCTTTGTTTCCTACCATAAATACAATGCTCACAAAGATCAAGATTATAAGATTTCAAACCTGGTAGAAAATTCTTTCCCATGAGGATTTTTAGGCCCTTCTCACTCATATGAACGAAGCGCTTATGCCATAGATCTATTGAGTTTCCTTCGTTTGCAACAACAAATGTATCTGATCTTTCTATCATTTTCATCAATGTATACAAAGTCCTGGTCTTGGGTCCTTTAGCCATGACCAATGCTCCTTTATTTATTTTCTAGCCACCTTTTTCAAAGCTTACAAAATAGCCTTCATCATCTAATCGTCCCACAAAGATTAGGCTCATGTGCATTTCTTGTACATGCCTAACCTCTTTCAGTAGGATATCTTGTTCTTCCTTCGTCTTGATCTTGACATCTCCCACTCCGATAATGTTGCAAAAATGATTATTTCCCAAATGCACTCTACCATAATCACTAGGATTATATGCAAAAAAATTCTGTTTGCATGGAGTTACATGGTGAGATGCCCCAGAATCAAGGATCCAATCAAAGCTACTGCTAGAGGTATACAAGCATACATCTTCTACTAAAATAGTAAGTAAAAAATCTCCATTCGTAGCTATAACAGTGGTATCACTTTCATTTGTGCTAGTTAGCTTTTGATTTTGATCTTTCTATTTTTTCTTCCAAACTTGACACTCTCTCTTCATGTGCCCTGAATTTCCACAATGATAACAAGTGATCCTGCCCCCTTTTGATTTGGATTGGACTCTTGATCTTGAGCATCCTTGATGGCCTCGATCAATCCTCCTACCATGATCAGCTAGGGCTAGAGCTTCTCCTCCCTAGTTTTTCATAATTGAATTTCGTCACAACTCCTCATTCATTATGCTACTATTGACATCATCAAACTTCAAGGTTCCTGTAGGTGCTGAAGTGCTCATAGTGACAATTAAATTTTCCCAACTATCTGACATAAAACACATTAGTAAAATAGCTCTAATTTCATCATCCAAAACAATTTTAATAGAGGCAAGCTGACTAGTAATGATATTAAATTCATTTAAATGTTCTGCAACCGAAACACCCTCCTTCATCTTAAGATTATATACCCTCTTCATTAAGAACACTTTATTTGATGTTGTGTTCTTCTCATATAGATCATGAAGCTTTTGCCATAGTTTTGCTGCTGTGTTCTCTCCAGCAACATTAAAATATAAATTTTTAGCGAGATATTTATGAATGGTTGCAATTTCCTTTCTATCCATCTTTTTCCAATCTTCATCTGCCATCATTGTGGGTTTCTTGGATATTCCATCAATTGGAAAATATTGATCCTTCAAAATCAATATATCCTCCATTTGGGATTTCCATAGAGAAAACTTAGCCCCATTTAATTTCTCCATATTACTCATTGTTGCTGCCTCTATGCTCGCTCAATGAAGCCCTACACACACCAAACCTTCCAACAGCCTGGCTTTGTTACCAATTGTTAGGACTTGAGCAAAGAATGTGTGTGACAATAGTGATAATAAACTATGCAATAGTGGAAATAATCATAGTAAACAAAATAGGGGAAAGAGAGCAAAATAGAGTACATAAAAGATGCTCATGAAACCAAGAATAAACACACACAACAATATATAATATTAGAGCCCAAAATTTGAATGCTGCTACTGCACAATAAACAAAACCTTTTTTATTTTCTACTTTTGCTTACTAAAATGATTATAGATGCCTCGATAAATAGAGGTCTTAGAATTCTCCAAAAAATACTTTACAATAAAAAACATGCATAAAATGTGGATGATGGAGAGATGAGATTGAGGTTGGTGGTGAGAAGCTTCTACTTTAAATGTTATAGTTGGGAGAAACTTCCATATTAAATATGGTCTGATGGAGGTGATCTCCTTTCTTTAGACAACACCTTTATTTGCTTTATGTCACGTTTTCAACATTTATTTGTAGTTGTGATTTGTATGATTATTATTAGCTACACTTTTTATTCATTTAATTTAATGTTAATTTAGTAATTTTTATCTTTTGATTTTATGATTTTATTAATGAATGAAAGTATTGTAGAGATCCTAGAACTCTCTTACTGCATAAATAATAAAAGCCTCATTTCAAGTGTATCTCTCCAGTTTATAATTCAATGTATCATATTACAATTGATGGATGCTTAATTATGTAGGATAACTCTATCCTTTAAGTAGAAGTGCATGACCATATTGCTCTAGATCATTAGTTGTATCTAGGTGATCATACATTTTTGACATCGTTACCAAGGATGGTGCCAAACTATGAAAGTATCTAAGTTTTAAGTTATTTCCTATTTTCAGAGACATTTTTTTTTTTTTATATTTAGGATTAATAGATTCTATACAAAAAACCAAATTCTGCATTAAAAATTTGCAAGAAAGTAGGGAAGTGGTTCACAACTATTGTATGTGGAGGAGGAGATATTCTTTATGAATATTTATTCCAAATGAAATTTCTCATAAGGACATATTTGTAGTAGTGGTGGACATACAAATAGGACAACCAAGTGGATCATCAAAACCTAAAGCCTAAAAACTTAAAGGTAATCCACCACATCAATCTCCTCCTTTGAACCTTGATTCTAGTTCTAGTTCACTATTTAACAATGGGGGATGTAACTGGAGAAGAGGAACAACCTCTTGAAACCATTACCTTTGAATTTACCTTTATCAATTAGGATATGAATGTTTCCATGAAAAATATATCACCCTCTACTCTCCCTAACTTCCACGGGATTATAAAAGAAGACCACAATAAATTCCCATTTAAATTTTATGTCCTTTGTAGGATCTATGATTATACTACAAATGCACACAAATCTAAACTATTTCTAGCCACATTAAAAGATTCTACACTAAATGGTTTATGGGACTTGGGAGAAATTCAATAACTGATTGGGAGACCATGAAGAAGTTTTTGAAGAAGTAAAAAGACTACTATAGGGTAGGATACATGAGGGGAGATGAAATTTTTAGGATAAGCCAACAAGAAGATAAGCCATTTGAAGACTATCTTAAGAGATTCCTATTATGTCTCCAAAAATCAAAACAAAATCGATTAATTGGAGATTTTTTGAAGTTAATATTATTATGAGGAGTTAATGGGGAATGTTTGGATTTTAGAAACCTAATAGGGATAGGAGATATATCTCAAGTTTCATGGGAAGATTTCTATCAACTTTGCATGAACTATTCACATTCCATGATGAAGAAGATGTGCGTAGTTTCCAAGCAATATCTTCCAAAAGAACTGCAGTTGTCTCACAAATGGAGCTTAGTAACCTGGTAAAAGACGTGAAGAAAGAAGTAATAAACCACATGGAAATTTAACTTGAAACCCTTCAATCCAAAAAAAAGAGGATGAAGAATAATATTTAGCAAAATATTACCCATATTGATGCCAAAAGAAAATGGACTGCAAGAGAAAAAGTGTAGCGATTAAAGAAGAAAATTAAGAGCGAGCAAAGTTCAAGGAGTTAGAAGAATATGAAAAACAATTATTTTACCTGATACAAAGGTAACCATGGAATCAATGACAAGGTAACCCTCTAGATCCACTGTCTTATAATTCTTCTTTCTCAAATTAGTTTACAAATAAATCTCCACATAGTAATATCAACAACCTCTAGTATAGCCAAATTATGGGCCACCTTGATGGATGCAACCCCAAGGAGCCTAGACACAATAGTAGTACCAATCACACGTCCAAAATTAATATTAAAAACCCTTCAATTTTCGTACCAACAATAAAAATGGCAGGGAAACCAACCTTAGCCTAATTCTAATATATGATATTTTTAGCAACCACCAACATTGCCTATACAACCAATTTTTTTTCCAAATCATATTAATCCTTCTCCTTATCCACCAAGAGACACATAACTACTATCCCAACTTTCACCCAATCCTCATAGTTAACCTACCTAATAGGCTTACTCTAATGACACTATTCAATATCCTAACTATGTTGTTGAGATAAAAAACTGGCAACTTCATTCATGGAAGACACTAACTATTCCTAATTCACCATTGATCATGGAAATCCCCTATGAGGAATCTTCTAGCTATGCCAACCTATAGCCAAATCATCCAAGTCAACACCTTGAATAGGAGGAAGTGATCAATAAGGAACCTTCACTCCTAGAAATATTGAATATTAAGAAGCATGACCTTGAACCTAAATTTGACTTTCTTGAGAAATTGAAAAATTTCTATGTAAAAACTCGTTTCAATCCATAAAAAATGTTCCAATTTATAAAAAAGAAAATGGGAATTGTGTTTAAAGAAACTAGGCATAAAAAT
>VDFB02169920.1:0-11801 GCA_007258455.2 Sequoia sempervirens | reverse complement strand
TTGGAAACTCTTATTCAACGAAAAGGGTATTGAGAAATGCAAAAACATCTACAAAAATAAAACAACAGGAACATAAATGGAAAGCATCTTTTTGGGTGATGCAAGATTTCCCTCACACCACTGGATGCTCCTGCATCAAAATTTATCAAGAAGTATAACTTTGGTATGGTTGAGCAGGAAGCCCATTTTGAGGCATTACTTTTCCCGATAGCCACCATGTGGGTTTCTCACCATGCGGACAACCAAAATTTTCATGGCCCCAAAGTGAGTATGTTGTGGATTTCTTACCCCGCTGACAACCAAAAGTTTCGTGACCCCAAAGTGAGTATACTTGGCCTTCTCACCTAGTGGACAACCAAGAGCTCCATTGCTCTAGAGTGAGTATGAATTTTCATTCTAAAAAAAATCCTAGCTATACTCCAAAACATGTTGGACAAATGATAAAAGCTTGATCCACCTTTTTATTTTCGCTTTTCTCTTCTTTCTAGTTCTTTCCATTGTATGATCATGTATCCTGTCTTGCTACATAGTATACACCTAATGTGTGTCCTTTTGTGCTTATGTTGGTTTGACTTAGGATCTTGGATCCGGGCTTGTGCAACCTCCTTTGGCTTCTCATCCTTTTGCAATCCACATTGGTAATAATTGGACTCTTCTTTGAATGTCTACTTTAGTGAGTTTGAAGCAAGTCCATCTTCTCACTCAAGTGGCAGCTTAATGTGTCACCAAAAAGTGTATACCTTGCTTGATATGGGGATAATTAAAGATAAATTGGACTTAATGAGGCCTTGATTTGGTGTTGTGAGGTGTTTTACACATCCACACTAGGTCTTGGACCCTTACAAACTGAATCAATTGCATTTAATGATGTCTTTTTGAAGGTGTTGTAAAGTGTTGTAAAAGACTTTCACACTTTTCTTGACTAATGGAACTATTTTTCCTTAATTCAACAATGTAAAAATATATTTAAAGGCATTATCACATCAATCTAGAAGGCTTGTAACTTAGACCTTGACTCTAATCTAGTGTTGTAATGTGTCTTACACATTCACATTGATGCTGTGCCTTTCTAGGCTGGTGGACCTCATTTTAATATTGTAAAGTGTATTTAATCACACTTTCACATTGAATTTTAAAAGTCTCCAAGCCCTAATTGACCTTTACATTTGTAGACATGCAAAATTAGCATCATGCATTTAACTAATTCATATTCATCCATTCATCAAATAAATAAAGTTCATTAAAGTCCAATCTCTAATGTCATCCATTTCAATTAAATAAATTCATTTTTATTTAATTTAAGCCTAACATCACCCTCTTTGATTAAATAAATCAAATATTTATTTAATCAAATATAAAATCATCTTTCATCTCCTTTTGATTTAGTTTAATCCATAAATCTAATTCCAAAAGTCAAAATCACCTAATCCCTCATTAAATTAATTAAACCTTGATTAATTTATCCTAATCTCCAAAATTCTCTAGATTTTGCCACTTGCACATGAAAATTCATTTCAATGATTTATTAAAATATTTATTTATTTTCAACTTGGCTTCTTTGGGAATATTCCTCCAACTTTGAAAATCCCTCCAAAAGGATTTTTCCTTCCAACAAAGCCGCTTACATTCTCTTACATGTCTCTTGCACAAATAAATCAATTAATTCATTTATTAAATCCTCATTTTCCCTCAACAAGACATCTTTGGAGAATATTCCCTCAAGTTTGAATTCAAATCAAGTTGACTCATCCCTTCCAACATGGCATTAACTCCCCTCTTACATGTCCCCCACTTGGAATTTAAGACCCTTTTTCTCCCTCCAACAAGCCAAACTTGAAATTTGAAAAGGACAACTAATCTCATTTATTGGCACATTGACCAAAACTTGCACATTCTCCATCCACTAACATTTGGACAAGTGGCTCCTTCCTATTGGTTGACTCTTTGTCCCACATTCACCCATTTTGCATATTTCTCCATCCTATCATTCTATAAATTGAAGGTCTCATTCCTCATTTTAGCATCCACAAACTCATGCAAAGTTACTCTCTTCACATTGAGAGCTAATTTTTCCCATTATCATTTGCATCATCAATTTTTCAAGGGTTGGGAAGGGGTCACTTTTCACAACAAAGTGACACCAATCCACTATGGGATTGGTATGCATTTGTGCTTCTCTGATAGTTTCAATTAATGTATTTGATCATTTTGTTTATGAAGTATTATGCATTATTTCATAGGAGCATTTAGTGAGTTTGCATGAACCTTTGTCATCGAGTTTAGATTGTGTGCAGATTTGTAGGGTGCTCACAACATCATAATTAATAGGCCCCTATTGCCCCATGTTGTGCATCCCAAGGCATAATTTTATCAAACACTCGATGAAATCAACATAAGAACTAAAATTCCACATTCCCCAACATTCCAGCTGTCA
The DNA here is from genome assembly GCA_007258455.2 of Sequoia sempervirens. Classification (NCBI taxonomy): domain Eukaryota; kingdom Viridiplantae; phylum Streptophyta; class Pinopsida; order Cupressales; family Cupressaceae; genus Sequoia; species Sequoia sempervirens. The sequence goes on along the minus strand of VDFB02169920.1, from coordinate 9,367 downwards.
AAAGGGCTCCTTTGGGACTAAGTCCCCCATCTGGGTGAATGAGTCCCTGCCATGTGCAACTAAGTCGGTGAACATGGTGACTTAGTCCAATTTGGCCTATTTTTGTCATTTGAGAAGGAAATTTTGGATTTTAAGTTCATTCTTCCTTCATGTCAACCTTGGGGATGAAATTAATGGGAAAATAAGGTGAATTGCCTATAAATACAAGTCTTTAAACCCTAATTCATACACATTCATTATTCATTCATCACTCATCATGTTCTCAAGTCAAGTAAGCTAGGGTTTTAACATTCCAAGTCATCAAGATAGCTTCCTATGACATTCAAGGGAAGATTCTTCAACTATTACTGTAGAAAATCAAGATTAATCATCATGGAGAGGTATTAACCCCATTACTTTATACTTCATTGTCTCATTTCTTTATTTTGGTTTAATTACTTAAAAAGGGGTTTAACCAAGGCAAACCCCTCATGTCCTAACAATCAATATTTTCTCCTTATCTCTTTGTGTGTTTGTTTATTTAGGCACTTTGAGGGTTTGAAGATTATTGAAGATTAGGTTGAAGACTTATTGAGGACAACCCTTTGCTTGCAAAGCCAAAATATCATTAAAAGTCACTTTTAGGCATGAAAATTAGAGTTTTAGAAGAAGACACCTATAGATAATCGAAGTGTAGACTAAGGACTTCTATTTCCCCTTTTGAACTTTCAAAATTACAAAAGTGGACTAAGTCACCACTAATGGGAAATTAGTCCCACTATACATTCCTTTCAATTATTTTTTTTAGATTCAGACACCCATTTGGGTAAAATAAGCCCTAGAGCAATTTTTCTAGGTCCTGGACTAAGTTGCCCAAATTGGCACAAGTGTCCCAGTTAGCTTCTACAATAATTTTTCTAGGATTCTAGACCTTCATGCCATCTTTTCTCAATCTCCAAGTGCAAAAATTCCATTTCATATCATTCAAATCCTTCTATTTAGTTTTGTTCACATTTCTAGGTCATTTATCACATGTTTGCATACAACACTATGTTTTCAAAACTTTGCATTTATTAGGTTTTACATTAATAATCAATTCCTTTTATCAATTTATTGCATTTAGGTATTTAATCTTGGCATATTGCATCCCTCTTTACAATATTCTTGAATGTAGACATTGCCCATTTTGGCCCATCTCTCTCCTTTTAGGTGAAAATCCCTAGAAGTGTTAGAGCATTAGGGTGCCAAAATCCTTGTCTACAGTACTGTAGTAGGGTGAGAGGTGGAAGTAGATGAACTAGTAGAAGAAGAGGAAGGATCCTAGGTGCGAGTAGACTTACCCTTCCCCTTTTGAGAGGAGGAAGAAGTAGCCTACTACTACACAATCATAGAAGACTTAACCGAAATAGCATAGGGGGAAGGAGGGTACGCCATCTTTAGTGCTATGCCCCCATTCTTGTATTTAAAATAAGTGTTGTACAATAGGTATATTCTTGGAGGAAGTAGACCAATAGGTGTACCCTAGAAGTGATCTAGAGAGTAGCCCCATGTGACACTAGCAACATATCCAGTGTCATACACAAAATGCAAGGATCCCTCATGAGACAAATTCAAAAATTTATGGATCACCAAAAGGACTGTGTCCATGGAAACTAACAATTTGATGCCTAGCTTCACTCTAAACAAGTCAGACTCTAGGATGATATCGAAAAGAGAATTTATAGTCTTGGGTCCTACCAAGATTGAGAGGGTGATAGAGCCAACTTGAGGGACTAAGAGTTCATCATGTGTACATATTGTGAATTTATATTTATCATACCCATCCTTATGCAAGAAATTTATTAGCATAATTTCCTCCATTATAACTACAATTCCAGCCATAGTGTTCTTGTTGATACAAGCAAGAATGTATAGAGGAGAGGGTTTTATATTCGCATTCATAGGTAGGTCCTATGATGTAAAGGTTATAGCAAGTGATCCATTCTTCTTTGTGTTTTGGAAGTTAGATTGGGAGGTGTTGGCCTCCTCTTGACTATTTGAGCCTTTTCTTCCAGAGTTACTTATACCACTACCTCTTTGACCTCTTCCTCTGGCATTTCTTCCTCTTCCCCTGCCTCTCACATTGCCTTGAGCTTTGAAAGCTTACTCTTGGGAAGAATTTGCAGACCTATTTAGGCATTGCTCATGGGTTTGAAGTGAACCCATTAACTCATCAATTTTTATTTGTGAGAGGTCCTTTACCTCTTCTATTATGATCACTATTGGATCAAATTTTGTGGGTAGACTTCTGAGAATTTTCTCCACAATATTCTACTCTTCCATTGATTCTCCATTTATCCTCAACTGGTTAACCAAGGTGGAAACTATATGAAAATCTGAAATGGACTCGTTGTCCTTCATTTGCAGGGTCTCAAACTCTCTCCTTAATAGCTGGAGTTTCACTAGTCTGACCTTGTTAGTACCCTTGTAACTATTATGAAGTATTTCCCATGCTTCTTTTGCATAACTAGTTGCTGATATTTGAGGAAAGATAACCTCTGTCAAGGCTGTCTCAATCAAATTGAGGGATTTAACATCATTTTCCCTTGTCTCCTTCAACTGATTCTTTTGAGCATTGATCAATGCTTTTAAATGCATTTGGGTTAGTCACATCTATGAGCCCATTTTCTACTAACTCCCATAAATCATTTGCAACTAAGATAATTTTCATTTTCTTTACCCCGACGCCATAATTTTTACCATCAAACATAAGTGGTTGCTGCCAACTCCTATTATCTCTAGCTATTTTGCTAAATGGGTGAAACTAAAAATACCCAGAACAAAATTAGGGATTTTCTTCACTGCCTAGGAAACTAGGGCTTTAAAAACTAAATTCCTAGAAAAAATAGGGCTTTGATACCAATTTGTTGTGAAAAAGAAACCAACTAAAGTGGACAAAGATGAAAACACATAGTAAAGAGAAAAGGAGATAAGACAAGACAAGGAGGCATAATATGTTTTCTATTTCATTCAAACACTAAAAGATTACATTCAAAATGTTTTACATGCAAAACTCAAAGATATGGCTCTATATTCCCTTCATACAAAATACTGCGCATATTCCAGTACTCTTGGAGCTTTCTATGTGTTGTTGCATGTTGGAGATTATTCCAGAGCACTAGAATATTGCTCACTATCAAAGTCTTTTGTTGTTGCAGGTTCTCCTAAAAATTCCCTTCACTATTATACTAAACATTCCTCCTTGTTCTGTTGCTACTCTATCTAACTAACAAAAAAAAAAAAAAAAATCTTTTGTCTTTGTTGCCCTTTCCAAAAATTGCCACTCAAATCTAGATTCACTTACGAGAATTAATTTGTTGCTAAAACATTAACTGGCCAACATAAATCAGACATGGCAAGTGGGGCAAAGATCCAAAATGGATCTCATTTGACTGTGTATTAAATGCATTTTCCTTTTATTTCTCAAGATTGGATATTCCAACACATTCACTCACCCTTCTTTAAAATCTCTTCACTCTATATTCATTTCACATTACTTCTGGTGCATCCCACCATATCATACATGCCATCTCTCTATCCATATTTTATTTTGTTCTACAACTTGTGACAGTCCTTTCCCACTAATTAATGCATCCTCCTATATGCATGATATTATGTGTTTTATTTTTCTCTATCTACAATTTAAAATTTCAAATGACAAAAAAATCAGTGCCCCTCTATGCACTCCTATTCTTTCACAACCTCTTGACTTCGTACCTTCCATACATTGTTATCAATTTCAGCTTTCAATCTACTTATTGGCTAACATTTCCTGCACTTCCTTCTAAACACAAATTGGCTCTCCTTCATGCCTCCATAATTATTGATCAACACTTTATCAAATAATTTCTTGCATGTATTATATCATTATCAAATACCCTCTTCTTCTCCTTACCAAGCGATGCTTGATATTGAATGAAGAAATATCAAAGTACATTGAAACATATAAACTCAGAAAATATTCAATCAATCATATAAACACACAAAGATTGTTCATTGTGCTACTGCATAAAAAAGAATTTATTGCTTCATCAAATTCATTACATCATACCTCTTTTATAGATAAATTTACAAGATAATTCTGGAAACATACTAAATCAATTCTTTCGTTGCTGCAAACTGAAACTTCCTAGATACTTCCTACATTCAGTTTTCATGTAAAAACTTTCTACTATTGTATGCCTAATTAACTACAAAATATATGGGATAAATGGCATGCCAACACTCTTCCTTAATTTCAACCACAAATTCTTTCAACTCTACAACCAAGTCTCCAGACTCCCTTAAATTATTTTCTTCATGATACTTTCAAATTATCTTCAATATTTGTAGATCTCTCTTGAACTCTTCACTAGCTGCTATGGTAGTCCTTCAAACATTGAATTATCTCACTATCTGTAGCTATCCACTTTTCACCATGTCTTTTCAAACCTTCAACCTTTTGTTGGTCACTATCATCTTTCACATATGAATATTTATATTTAAACAAACTTGTCAACATACCTGTCAACTTTTTCCAATTTGAGCCAAAACTCCAACCACAATTCAACTTCATACATCCTGCCATAGATTTAGTCTCCCAATTTCTTTGCCAACACTTCTTTTCTAAATGATTTCTCAAACCACAAATAGCACACAGATACAGACCCCAACATGTATCTTTTATATGACCTTCCCTATTACAATGGGAACACTGAATACAATGCATTTCTGAAACAAATTTGCATGATCCTATAAAATTTCCTTTACCTATAGTATATTTGAGACCTTCATATTTTGGTCTCATAACCACCTCAATTGACTCTTTTCTTCCTTGTGCATTCTTTCCTAATCATTGTCCTTTGTAACCCAGTCTTTTCATAATTTTAAAACCAACATTTTCCTCATTATGATTAACATGATTTCCAAATTCAAACACTTCATCACCTTTACATTCTTCTTCTATACATTCCTCATCAAAATCAATATTAGCCATATCACACAAACTACTTGATTTATCATCTGAACAATAATCCTCGGTATCACACGCAACATTACTTATCAATGGTTTTGTCTTTAAACATTTATTTTCTTCTTTCAACTTTGATAATTTTTCTCTTAGTAAACAATTTTCTTCTTCTAACAATTTTAGTTTTTCTTCTAAACCTTCATTCATTTTCTTAGCCTCATCAAACAATTTAATTTTTTCTCTTGATTCTTCATTCTTTCTCTTAACATTACCCAATTCCTTTTCAAGATTCTCAGTTTCACATAAAGACTCATATTTCTCCTTTATCAACCCCTTTATTCTTTTTATAAATTCAGAATTATCTTTTCTAGCTTTCAACAATTCTTCTTCCAAAACTTCATTTTCTTTTTTTACTCTTTTGCCAACTTTTCTCATTGAAACAACTTTGATTAAACTGACCTGATTCTACTACAACGATTTCTTCTTTTCTTTAAGAGAAACACATGCCTTCAACCTTTCTCTTGCAATTTATACCTTGTCTTCTACAAATCTCTTAAAATGGTTAACATTGGTCTCTTTTTCTACAACTTCTTTTGACAATTACACAAATACAACAATTGTCTCCAAAAAAATAAATTGTGATTTACTTTTAGCAATAAAAAATGATCTTATCTCTTTATTTTGTGCGATGACTTTCTTCTTATACAAATTGCCTCAAAGATCTCTGCAAATATTTTTCAAAACACACAATCAAGCTTTTCAAAAAAAAATTAATTACCTTTTCCAACAACCTAAGAAACATTTTCTACACTTGTCTTTTTGCATTGCAGATGATAAAATCTGTGATCTGAAAACAACATCAAATATGATGACTTTTTTATTTCTCGATTTGAAACCATTTAAATATGCATTGGTAACAACTCCTATCTACAACAATCTTCTCTAACTTCTCTTGAATCTTCAATCCTTTGTATGGAGGCTGTTGTGTGACTAAAAAATCAGTTCCTAGCAAATCAACAACTCCTTCACAATGTTTTCTTCCAGCCACAACTTCATTTGAACATTGATTACCAAATTATATTTCCGATCTTCATCATTGAACCTCCCTGGGTCTGATACCACTTTGATGGTATTGAATGAAGAAATATCAAAACAAATTGAAACATATAAACTCAAAAAATATTCAATCAATCATATAAACATACAAAGATTGTTCATTGTGCTGCTGCATCAAAAAGAATTCATTGCTTTATCAAATCCATTACATCATACCTCTTTTATAGAGGAATTTACAAGATAATTCTAAAAACATACTAAATCAATTCTTTCACTCCTACAAACTAAAACTTCCTACATGCCAACAATTCTTTCTCTATTCTCCTCTCTGACTATTATCGGCCACTTGAACAACCCCTTAATGCATTTTTTAATGTCTCATAGCCTTCTTTCTGACATGCCTGATCCTCCTACCTGGCGCTGCCTTTTCTGAAACACACAACATTATTGTAAACTGACAAGTCTCCAAAATACACTCCCTCCATTCGACTCACCTTCCTTTTTTTTTAATCTGCAACTTACTTTCATCTACAATTTGAATCGATGTTTTCTGCATTCAAATCTCTAGGTCTTTGTGCCAAACTTCTTTTCTCTTCTTTGTCCTACCAAGTTCGTGGAATCCTTTGACTTCTATTTGGCATTATAACTTCCCACGAAAGCTCTTCATCTTTGTGCTATCTCTAAATTCATTATCCATTTCTTTTGGTGCGATTTAAAGTCATACTTCAGGAACAACATATTTATCTGCAAAAAATTTTAACTCCTATTCTTGTATATCTACACCCCTCCTCGCCTTCTCATGTAGGCTTCTACATTCCCAGTTGGCTGCTTTAATTTTCCAAATAGGTCTTTGTCTTGGGCGCAACTAAAGGGAGTTCTCCATGTTCCTTCTTACTCCTCCCTTGTCCTCTTCAACTGCAACAACCTCGTCTATTATGACACAGCTTTTAAATGAAGCTCATTTCGTGTTCATCCATCTTCTTTCTTGGTTGATTGTTCATATCTTCCCCTTCACATTCTTATTCAGACCTTTCTTCTTTTTATTGTTTCCTTTTTCATATCCACCTTCCCTTGAATCGCATAATCAATTAAATGAATTGATTCTTTTTATAAACAATGATGGAAAATCATACGCCTCCTATGATTAGTCAAAATGATGGAACTGATGTAGTAAATTCATCAAATATTAAAAAGCTTGCTCAGAGTTTTCAATTTGATGCGTAACATTTTGACAACCAACCTCCGAGAAAAATGATAGAATTACCTAAAGAGAAAAGAAAGAAAAATCAAAATGATGAAACTGAATCAATTTTTTTTTTTTGTTGATGCTGATCATCTTTGACCCAGGATGCTCCTACATCGTTGAGTATTAATTTGCATACAATATATGTCACACTTATAAATTTTCCTCATAAAAAAATTGCAAGTGACAAAAATATAATGCTAGATTCATTTTATTTTGACCACATAAACTAGCCCTTTGTGATCAAATTATGTTGGTGAATAGGATTTTTACTATAAAAAATACTTTACTTAAAGAAACATAAAAAATTGATATTGAATCCATGTACGAGATTAGGTTTGTGAAAAAAATACTTGTTATTATATAGAAATATTTTATGTTATGAAACCTAGAAATGATTTGCAAAGCCATTATGGGTGATGACTTGATATTATAAACTATATATGTGTGTAGAGAACCAAAAAAAAATTCATGGTTTACCAATTACATAAATCAAACCTACATATATCCTTAAAATAATAGGATTAAATATAAAAATATATAATTCATAGAATCTCACTTTAGATATATAAATGACAAGTAGTGATGGTGTTGAGATAGTGTCATTGACACTCACCTCTTTCTCATGAACTAAGTCAATCAATTCAATGAGGATATATCTACCAACCTCATTTAAATGGTACCTAAAGATAAACGATCAACATATGTATAAAAATTAAATAAAGAGAAATATTTGATAAAAAAATATTTGACATCTATCTTAATCTTTTACTTGTATTGTATGTGATTCCATATGTTGATTCATTCTCATATTTCTTAAGGTGTTAGTTTCTCTAGATAATAATAATAGTAACCTTACATCTTAAATTAAAAATTCAATCTAAATCAAGAATTGTTAATTTTTAATATAGTCTTTGTTTCTTTAAAGTTTTCTAAAAGATAATAATGATTTTGATCATATGATACCATGCTCATTTTTTTCCTTTGATATTTATAATGCCCATAAATTTTCTTCTCTTAATTTGTTTCCTAACTAGTTTTAAAAATAGCCCAATTTATTTTAATTTTCATCTTTTACTATTATATTTCATCCATTTTGAATTATATTTAATAACCAAATCCACTGAATATATTTGTTTCCATATTATGGTTCTTGTCCCAATTACTCCTTTCATATTCAAAAGATGTCAACTTACATGCTTTGTATGGTACAAAATTTAATCAAATGCTAATTGATTAATACATAATTAATCTATAAGATGGATCTGATTTGGCAAAATCTCATTAATAGATCATTCTCATCTTATTGGAGTAGGGTGAAATACAGAAGGAAATGAATTGATTTTTATCTTTCGGATGGAATGAATTCAATAGTAAAGATTAATTTTTAATTTTTTCTAGACTTTTATATTTTTAATTAGATTAGTTGAACAATAAAAATTATTTCTTCTAAATTTACTCTACAAAAATATATACATTACTATTAAAAAAACGAAAATAGTTTAAAATATAAATATAAATACAATCCAAACATCAACTTAAATTGACTATAAATAAAAATTTCAAAATACAACATAACAATTTAAAAATAAAAAATTATATTTAAATAGTTTTCCCCTAAATAACTATAAACGTTATATAAAAAAAAAAATTAAAGTAAACTTTATTTGACAAAACATATCAATGGTATTATACACGATGGCCTACAGATTTTAGGATAAACTCCACTTTGCTATGCATGCCGCAGCGTATTTAATCTAATCTGTTTTTTGATTTGGATTCCTCAATTTCTATCAATACATTGTTTCTCAACTGAAAAAAACTCTTTAACTAAAAATTAAAATGAATAGCGTTGGTTTCAAAGAATGTGGCAATACAAAAACTGTTGAAAAGAACGAAATATCATTCATCCAGAGGACTTAAAAAACACTACATTCCAGTTTCCAGTCATGCATTTCACAGTCTACTAATGAAATAAAACCAATCAAACATTACATTCTTTGGCTTAGCACGTCCACAAATCATGGAGAAAACAGCATTCCTCCAAGATGTATGCTTGTACAAACTACTACAAATAAATATCAGTCAACTAACGGAGAAGC
>VDFB02169919.1:0-18136 GCA_007258455.2 Sequoia sempervirens | reverse complement strand
CTATTATTTAATTAATATCCTTAATTCTGCCAAATCCCTAAAGTATTTAATTAATAAATAAATACCTTATCTCTTTAATCCTCATTTTTATCAAATGAATTAAATAAATATGACTTTTATTTAATTCCTCACATGTCACATCCCTTTCTTAATCTTAATCCATCTTCTAATCTCATCATTAGGGATGTGCACATGCCTAATCTTTGATTAGGATGTGTCAAATCCTCCAACTTTTGCAAGTTGGCCTCTAATCTTTCTTAGCTACCTAATCCTCTTCTAATCCTTCATTAACTAACCTGATCAACCTCTCAAGGAATTTTTAATTCCTATCCTCCTAGAATATTAAATTCACTTTTTCTCTTCCACATGTGATCTTTGACTTGTCACATCAAGTCACATGTGAACTCTTTCTAATCTCCCACTCGCCTCTAATGTCATTAACTTATCTAATCAGGTACTTGCACAACCTTAATCACCCAGCCTAGTCTCCATGTCATGTGTCCTAAGTCAACCCTATTAAAGGTTTTTTCCTTTTGGAGAAGGCACCCCATTCCCCATGTGAATTTTTAATTCACATTTAATCCCCCAATGCATTCCAAAGAATTTTAAATTCTTTCTCTTATTCCCATATGGATATTTGAGGAATTTTTAATTCGTCACATGTCCTCTCACCCACATGAGGACAAGGACCTCCTTTATGAGGAGATCTTGTCCAAATCCCAAGGTACTATGTGTACTCCATGTCATGTACCTCCCCTTCCAGATCCCACTTACATCATCTTTCTAAGCCACTTCACATGTTAGTTCAAGATGTGAGGGCTTGTATTCTTTAACCTGTAGCCCCACATCCACAAGTTATTTAATCTCAGCCGTCCATTTTCTCTAGAGAATCCAAAATTCTCTATAAATACCCCTCTTTTTTCTCATTTTGGGAGGAGATCATTGTGTTAGCCAAACTCTTGCAAATTTTTCATTTGAGCCATACTTAGCCAAAATACTTGCATTTGCATCCACTTTCACCCATTCTCCATCCATCTTACAATCCACACTTGTATCTCTTGCCATCAAATGAGCATACACTACATTAAAGATCAAAGGGCCAACCAAATGACAACTCAACAAGGTAAAAGGTTCCATTTTGTTTTGTTAAGTTAATCATTTACCCAATCTTGAGGTGTAGGGTGTTTATATTTGTTTTTTGCACTATTTTGTTTGTTGCTCATTTTTTAACACGTATTTTCGCCTGTTCACACATACAATTAAGGAACATTTGAAAATTAATATATAACATGAAACAATAAAAATGTTACATATTAGTTGAAATTTCCAATGCTTACCTCTACTTCCCCACTAGTGGACACTGTGACATGCAAATGCTTGTGCAATTCTAGTTTCTTTATCTGTGATCGACTACAAAACTGATTCAAAGATAAGGTTACAAACATATGCTATAATGCATTAACTAGAAGTGTTAAGGCTTAAAGGAAATGACATTGCAATTTACCTAGAGGAAAATTTATCAAGCTAGTCAACCACACAGAGGAAATAATAGTTAGGTTTTTTATCAATATATTTAACTTTCAATACTTATTTTTTTGAGCAATTTTTTCTCTAAAGTGGTCATTTAGGGTGGGGAAAGAATGTAATTATATACATCTATTGCTTACTCAACAATACATTCGCTCTTCTATAATACACTAGATTGAATGAGCGAAACCCAAACAAAAAACATCAATACAATCAAGGGTTCTACCCTGAACATAAATCTAGATTTGAATTTCTGATTTTTGTTTGGTTCAACTTATTCAGGCATAGTGCATTCTTTTTTTGCAACAACGTTCTCTACAATCTGCCACACCATGCCTCTCTTTCTCCACATTTCTCTCCAATATTTGTAGGCAACAATTCCCTAAAACAACTTTATTATATATACATATACAATTGCATGTATATATATATATATATACATACACAAAATTACATATGTATCTATATACATATACATGTATAATAACATATATATACATATACATATACAATCACATATGCATATATATGTATATATATACACATATACATATAAAACAGGAATAATCCTTTGCTCGACAGACTTAAAACTTCACACCATAAGCCATTAATGACAGGTACACTTCAATCTATTCACAATAAATGAAAATGTGCTAATAGTAAATGCACAATGTCCTCGCTAAAATGCCACACATCGACAGAAACACTGGGCGCGAAGAAACGACTATATCAAAGAACATTACAAAGTCATGAAATATTTACGATAGCAACAAAACATTAGGAATTCATTAAACTAATTAGAAAAATTAAATTGATCAAAAGAAACACAAAACCACGAGGAAAATGGCAACAACCAATGGCAAAATTGCAAAGAAAATGACAAAATTTCCTTTTAATAAAATAATCCTGAAAATGACATATATATACATATATGATTACATATATATACACATACATATATAATTACATATGCATATATATATATATATACACACACACATATACAATTACATATATATACATATACATATACAATTACATATTTATACATATACATATACAATTACATATTTATACATTTACATATACAATTACATATATATATGTATGTATATATATATATATATGCATATGCATATACATATAGAATTACATATATATACATATATATACATATACATATGATCATGGATAATGGTGAGATAAAAAATGGAATAGATAAGTAAGAAATGTTGTCATAATAACTTCATGTTGTTGTAGCACTTAGTATTATGCATGATGATGTAAGAGACCATGATGACTATGAGTCATGTGAACATGGACTGATGGAGAACATATGAATGATGAGAACAACTGTGGCAGTGTGATTGGTGCAACACCAAGACTAGAAGCAAAATAAAACATAAACCAAAGATAAAATAAATTAGAATATGTAAAGATCATGCATCATATATTGGAAAAACAAATGTGCAACACAATTTCAAAAACCTAAGAAAGAAATGACATTGTAGCAAAAGCTAAGCTTCAACCACATATAATTGATTTGAGAGTTTTGAAATGAAATATCCTACATACTTAGTGTGCATGTAATTGTTAAAACTATCAGAACAATCATTTTGTAGAAAATATTATGTTCTCTTCTTTTCAGATTTGATGTCATAGAATCCATAAATGCATAAACTGGTTCAAAACATACATTTTCACATTGTTATAGTAGTAGATCCTTGTCTTCAACAAAGGAAAGATTCCAAACAATAAACATTTGGCATAGACCCCTGCAAAATCAAAGACCATTGCAACACACACTGTGCCATGCTTCTAAATAAATGGGGCCTGAACATCACATGTGTATCTGACATGTGGTTATAGACAATATACATCAAGTGTAGCAATTTTTTTTATTTAATAACTTTTGAAACCACCTTCTATATAGTTTGTTTCAGAGGCTAATACTATTCAGTATTTTCTTCACGCAGGTATGCATAAATAGTAGCTACATGCCTTTGCTCATATTTGTACATATATATACATATATATATATATGTGTGTGTGTGTGTGTGTGTGTATATTTACAAATATGCACACACACACACACACATATACATACACACACACACACACACATATATGCATACACACATATATATATACACACATATGTATTCACAATAAAAGAAATTACATGCAAATAGTAAATGCACAATGTCCTTGTCAAAACACCACACATCAACAGAAATAGTGGGCATGAAGACACGACTATATCAAAGAACATTACAAAGTTATGAAATATTTCCAATAGCAGCAAGACTTTAGGAATTCGTTAAATTAATTAGAATAATTAAATTTATTAAAAAAAAAAGAAAACCCCCAAGAAAATCGCGACAACCATTGACAAAATTGCAAAAAAAAGGCCAAAATTGCTAATAAAATAATCTCGAAAACATTAGCATGGATGCTTCCTGAGGAAAAGGAATTGAAAATGTGTTGATAGTAAATGCACAATGTCCTTGCTAAAATGCCACGCATCAACAAAAATATTGGCCCCGAAAACACGACTATATCAAAGAATATTACAAAGTCATGAATATATATATATATGTATGTATATATACTTATATATATATATATATACATACACATAAATATATATGTGTATGTATATATACTTATGCATATACATACATATATATACATATTTATATGTATGCATATATACTTACATATATACATATACATTCATATATATATATACATATATATGTACACATACCTATATGTACACGTGAACTTGTGATTTTGTTTTAATAAACTAAAGTGCAGTTGGCATCCACGCATGGAAAAGGAAACATTAATTGCATTGTTAATGGTTGCTAATACAAAAGTCAACATTAATGAGTTATGATGTTAAGTCTTTAACTGAACAACATAAATTAACCCATAAAAAAACTCAATGATAGCGAACAACATATATAGGAACTTAGGAAAGTCTCCCTTTTTGGTTCCAACACAATAGCTATAAACCCTCTCATGAGACATAGATTTCACCCTGGTTCAATGTTTTGAGCAAATGAATAAACAACACAAATAATCCTTTGCTTGAAAGACTCAAAACTCAACACCATAATTCGTTAATGGCAACTGCACTTGAATCTATTCACAATAAATGAAAATTAGATCTAAATAAATGCAAAATGTGGTTGCACACACAAGAACCTTGTGAGGCCCCACCCCCTTACTCAATAGTAGAAAATTCTTTATCCATATCATGGGTATGCTTATTAAGTGATAATTAAAATGATGTTTATAGACATGCAATAAAAAAAAAGTATGTATTGGAAGATGATAGTAGAGCAAGGGATGGTAAACAGATGGACAATGTTATTGTTGAGGTATTCATGAGAACACCCTCAACATAGGTAAGACCGAGATTATTATATTATAAATATGCTATTATATTATTGACCAAATAGAACTAGTAACAAAATAACTATCATCAAGCATAGAGAGACTTTAATACTTTAACCATTTTCTATCAATAAATTAACAAATTCCAAATGATAATATGATAGATCATTGTTAATATATCAACAAGAAAGAGGAATTCAACATAAATCCACCATTTGTATGGAATAGGTAGACCAACAAGGTTATATTGAAAATATAGAGTTACTTAAATTTGTCAAGGCAAAAAATAAAAATAAAATAACAATTATAACATTGACAAGATCAAGTGTATGCTGTCACAATATTAACATGGGTCGAGCACAATCCATCAAATATCGTTGTGACCATCTGAGCACAACAAGAAAGAAATAGCAGAGGAAGATGGGGAAATAAATGGATGGGGAGAGTTAAGGCACCAACGATGTAACGTGCAAAGGAAGGAATGTCGTAGGGAAATCGATGGACAATGAATGAATGAATGGTTTTTAATGACGTCCACGAGACCATCAGTCTATGGGACCAAGCACCGAAACTTTAACCATTTTCAAGTTCTTTTCCATGTCAGCCCTTCTATTATAGATCTTGATCAGAAAGCTAGCAGTTTTGAGGAGCCTAGTCTCCCTAAAAAGCTCATTTAGATTATCCACCTTCAAATTGTCTTCATATTGGATATGGATATCATCATAAGCAGCACACTCAATCATGAAGTGCCATTCAGTCTCGACAGTCCCTTTGTTGCAAAAAATACAAGTTCTTTGCTCCCAAGCCTCCTTGGGGACAGCCCACCTACCTGTCTCGCATCTAAGATGGTGTGACCCGGTTCTTAATTGAGCGACCAAAAGCCTAGCCTTGCCTTTAATTGTAACCCTTAGATAGTCTTTCTCATCATGCTCCCACGTGGGGTTGAACTCCTGGATATAATGTGACTTTTTACGGCCAACCTGCTTAGTCCACATAGTAGACCTAAACTTTTCTAGCACAAACTTTTTTATCTCAGCATTAGTGTTGGGGCACTCATGTAGTTTAATGTTCCATTTGTTCAACCACTTGCTATTTTGCTTCATCCAAGTCTTCTTTCTACGGTTTAGCTCCTCCCCAACAACCATTTTGGGCCAGCGGTGCAAATCCATGTTCTCAACTTTTTTTAAGTAACTTATTAACCGAATGACAACAGATGCCTCCAACGGGAACATACCAGTTTCAGCCAAGAGAATCTCATACGGAACCGAAGATTTGACTTTGATGTTAGTAGTGATCAAATGTTTTTGAATTCTTTCAACTTGCCTCCACTTGTGGTTTGACATGCTACCCCCCCAAACCTCACAACCATAGAGGACAACCGGTGCCACCAACAAACCAAAAAGGGTTTTCTTGGTTTTCCAATCCCATAACTCTGCTTTCCTACATCTGTTTTGTAGTAAATAAGACGCCTTCCAGCCACCCTGAATCCTTTTTGCCCTGCAAGTCTCCCAGCTGAGCCTATTATGGAAATCAATCCCAAGATATTTGTATTCTTCCACCACCTCCAAAGGACTGCCCTCAAAGATGAAATTAAACTGCTGCTTCTTCCTTTTCAAAGAGAAAATCATGATTTTGGTTTTGCTAGTGTTAACTTGCATACCAACCTCTTGGCAAAATAATGAATGGCACCCTTCTCTCCCATTTTCGTTGGTGGAAGGACAGCATGGGCGACCACCATCTCTTAAAAGCTTAAAAAATTTCAAGAAAATGCAGTACGTGGAGCATTGCCTTATGTAGTTGAAAGGCCTTTTCTATTGGTTTAAAAACATTAATGCATTTTCAGTCATGGATAGAAAGTCATAAATATTCTGTTGACCAATTTGCTTGGTGGTGGGTAGCGATGGTAAAAAGAATGGGAGGTGGTTTTGATTGAGGGGAACGTGGACTACATTGCTTGCAAGGAAATTTTTTTAGGGATGTGGGAGGGAAGCATTGATTGGAGTGACTTTTATGGGGATATGGAGTTCTTTACAGGGGAGGAAATGGAGGAAACGGGTATTAGTTTCAGCTGCTACGCACTTAACTGGTTGCGGAAGATATGGGCCTCCATTGCTAGAGGGGGGGAGCTTTGACGTTCTCCATGAGAAAAGAAAAGTTAACAGGATACAAATATCTACACATGTTTGCCCAACAATAACCTTTGAATGTATGCAGAGAAAATTTCAAAATGTCGGTGGCTGCGTCTGCAATTTATTTTCTGAATCTTTTGGGAGAGGTGCTCATCAATTGTCTCTACTGCGTTAATGTCGGGTATGTATGGACTTTTGTGCTTTTATAGGAAACTCTATAAGAATACCCACAATATTTTATTACATTGATTTCACTATAAAGATTTGTGTAATTTTAATCAGTGGGAGGGATTTTCAGATCCCCATGTGATTCATTGTTGTGTTATAAAGCATCTTTTATTAGAATTTAAGTCTGCAACAATGAGATTTATGTCGAATTGCATTGCTGGAAAGTTTCTAAAGCCCATTCGATAAATCCATTCTATGCATATCTCGCAACCATTGCATCCCCTGCGACCACATTCCTTTGGGGCATTATGTCAAACAATTTGCGTGCCCTATTTATATTTTTGCAATTTACATACATGTCTTCTACTTAATGTTGTGGAGTTTGTCTTTACATCTGACTTCATCGCTTGGAAGTTTCTAAAGCCTCTTCAAAAATCCATTTTGGGGACATCCTGCTATCACTGCATTTCACGAGATCACATTTCTTTGATGCATTCTGTCAAAAGACTAAACCTCATCCAAACGTCCTCATTTTGCTTACATATCTACTAGGGAGGTTGCAACTATAACTTGTGGTAGCTACCGTCCTCTTTTATGCTTTGATTGTCGCCTATACCTTGTTCTCAGGCTCCCATTTAGGGGCAGGCAGAGTAGACGCTAGACAAGGTCACAGAATTTGGCCTTATGCTTGTTGTTTCATTCGCTGGAATTTTTCTAAAGCCTTTAGGGGAGAGGAGCCCATAGTGGAGCACCCTAACTCTAGGTTTCTCAAAATCCTACATGGAAATTTCAAATCACTCCTAATTTTGTACAACAGTTTATTTGGCAACTCATGTGCTTCCATATTTCCTTTTAGAGCCACATCATCAAATATGACACCACATCAGCTGATTTTTGTTGAGGTATCCAAAAAAACCCAAAAAAAAAGTGAGACCGATAGTGGTGCACTAAGTCATGTTTTATTGGTGCGCTGATGTGGCATCACGTGATTTGTCACTTTGTGTATTTTATGGATAAAAAGTGTTTTACAATTGGATATTAAAGTGCTCCACTATGGGACCCACTGCGGACTACTTCTATCCCACTATTGGACCCTGCTCCATTATAGACCCCTCTCCCCTACAACAAGTTCAATTGTGTATATCCTCCAATCATGACAGTCCGTGAGACCACATTTTTTTGTGGCAGCCTATCAAATGCCTTGTCTATGCTTTGAGACCACGTTTCTTTGAGGCAGCCTGTCAAACAGTTCACACGCCTTGCGTATACTTCCACACTTTGCATATTTGTCTACAAGGGCAGTTTTCAATATTCATTTCCTTTATTTTTTTGTCATTGTTTCCAATTTATGGTTTGGTATGATTGTTAATATTATTTTTGCAAAATACCGATTGTTTGGTGAGTTAATCTTTATGTAGGTTGTACCCACACAACTATTTCTTTGTTTGCAAGACTAATTAGTCTGTACCATTATGGAGTTTTAGACATTCTATGGGCGATACTAACGTCCTCTTGGCCATACTTCCTTGGCATTAATCACAGAACTTTGGGAGGCCATACATGGGAAAGACTGAATCACATTTTAAATAATGCTATTCCCTGATTCTAGCCAAAACTCTATAGGAGTTTGATCGATGTATTATTATGATATTGCTATGATTCAACCGTAGTTTCGAGTCAAACTCATTGACCATGTTTCATGAGTAGTGGTTCAACAAGAACCCATCTCTCATGATATCGAATGGTCCACTTAGCACTCATTGCATCTAGGTGATGCTCACAGAGGTGAAGCACTGGTCCTTCCCGAGGTCACCCATCCAAGATCGCCTCCAAATTGCACTTAACTAGGGAGTAACAATGTTCATAAGGCACAACACTTGTCAAGGTTTTGCAAATGGGGTAACAACTCAACAACAATGGTTCATAAGGCACAACATTTGGGTTTTGAAGGTAATAACTCGCTGGCTTAACCTTGAGAGAACTCCCTAGTTAAGCGCTTTGAGTCGAGCAAGACTGGATGGGTGACCCCTGAGACCAAGGCTTCCTCTGTGAGCATCACCTAGATGCAATGAGTGCTAAGTGGACATTCATATCATAGATGGTTCTTGTGAACCACTACTCATGAAACATCAACAGTTTGACTCCGAACTGTTGAACTCTCGATAGCAATATCATAATTGACACTGTGGAAAAATACCTCCTACTTATCAATCGATGTATTATTCTTTGACTTCGTTCACCATACATTTTAGGAGGATCATTGTTAAAGTTTGTTGGGTATTAATCACCCTATACTTTACCACAAACCTTTCATCCTTCAATGTTTCATGGATGCTCATACCTATTACCATAAACATCATGCTATGGAAGTTATATCCTATAGAAGATTAATTGTGTATAACTTATACTACATAGCTTTAGCATTGGCAACTTATATTATTATAAGTATCATATTTGCAAACATAAACTCTACTTTATTAAGTACTTGATGTTTCTCTCCATGATCCACGTCATATCATTCTAATAGTTGATGTAAATTTATTTCACCTCACCTAACATAAATGGACACATGATTTGTTTTCACAACAACCTATTTAACATAAATATTATAAATAAAAAGTTTGGATTAGTAATTATAGTTAAATGTAAAACCCCTTATTTAGATGTTTGTGTGAGCACATATATAATACTTAGAAACTTTTTTACACCTTGATTTAATTTTACAAAGCATTTTAGTGGATGTCAAAAATCTATGGGAGTGGAAGATAAATTAAAGTGTGTGTGTGTATATATATATATATCTTAGAAATGACTATTTATAAAATTAGGTTGCATTTGTTCTTCATTATCATGAGAAAATAAAATTTATAAACCATGCCTATGTTCTAACTATATTATGGGAGACAAAGGTCATGCATACTACCAAATCACATGACTATGTGAATATGAAGATAAATTTTACTATCATTTTGGGAGGAGGACATAGAAGAGGTGCAAGAAGAATACATAAAATAAATATCAATTGTGTATGTTACTACATTCAAATTCAATTTGATGTTGCCATCGATCAATATGAATTACTACTGTCCAACCTATCTGCAACCAACATCAGCCTATTTAAATACCACCAAGCAATCTCAATGATAACAAGTTAAGAGGAGGTGCTCTTTCAAATATAATGCATGCTAACTCCTATAGGAATAATTGAATACAAAATTATGATTTGAGCGAGGTCAAGTGGATAATTTTGATTATAAATTGTTGTAATTGGAGATTGTCAACATCTTCAACCAAACAAGCTACTAAAATGTCTTGTCTCCCTTTACAATAAGGAACCCTAATAGAATCAAATAATTATTTATTTAATCAACACTTTCTCTCTATATATTTTCATCCTCTAGCTCAAACTTGCGTAATTATTATTGTATTAATTATTTTCATTGAGTTCCTTCTAATAGTCTAGTGCTTAGTTGATTGTACATTTGCTACTTAATCTGTATAATGAGAGATTCACATCCTACCTCATTGATTGCACAAAGACAAAAAAGAGACAAAAACAACATAATATAGCTTTGAAATTGAGTTGTATACAACAAGACTAGGCCTTGCTGGCCTAGGCAATCAAGTTAGAAATAGTCAATTTTATACCATTGGGTCGTTAAGTTTTAAACATTGGTTGTTTAAGTCTTATATAATCATTAACAATGATTTTCTATCTATTGGAAGTTTATTTGTATTAATAGAATAGATACCGGAACAATTTATCTTTAATTCTTTAACCACTAAGTGTGTTCGACTAAGATGCTTAATTTGTATGCTATGCCTAGCGTGCTTACATATGTAGTAGAATACAGTGGTCTATATGTGATTGATTTGTACATGTAAATGAGACTGATTCAAACTAAATCATATTGTGTACTCAATGTGGCTAGTGTGCTTGTGCATATTACAATGATTTTACATTTATGTCCCTTAGTAATTTGCATGTGATTGATTCAAATGAAATTTAAATGGTTATCATTCAAATTATTGTCAAATTGAATGGGGTGCCTAATGTGGCTAGCGTGTTAAGGTAAACAAAGAGTTGGAATATATGTGGTTGGAATTATATGCATAAGATTGTTTATATGGAATTTGTGTCAGGATTTCTTGTGTTAATGGTTCTTTGGTTAACCCAAAGGTGTTATGAAACCTTTATAGTCCCTCACAATTTTTAGTTATAATAAATATAAATGCATCTATTATCATGAACTATTTGACATTTAGGAGGCATTGTAAGTGAATTCTCTATCTTGTGAATACTTAATAGATTATTCTCTAGTATCTTGCTATGCCTTATGTCCCTTTTGTACGAGCATGAGTATTTTTCTTTTCTTCACTCCATATTTTGTCAGTATATCCATTGCTAGGCCTTGAGTCTCAACTTCACCTAAGCGGGTGGCAGTCGACTGTGAAATTGTCTGGGGTAATGGACCCTAGAAAGGGTTGCATACCCACTCTTGTAGTATGTCATTTGTATGAGACTCATGATGATTTGGAGTAGAGGATCGAACTTAACATTTGTTAGTGTTATTGTGTTATGATTGTAATTGAGGTAGAGTCATCTTTTGAAGCCTAGTAGATATACCCTATGTGGGTGAGTCAAATGAGTTGGAGCAACTCAAGTTGTCGAATTATGGTGCCTTTGCAAAGTATATACATAGGCAAGGCCATCAAGTGATGAGCCCCCGAGGCATTAGGTCGTGCCCCTAGGACTGTTCTTTTGAGCCTTGTTTGTGACTTGTCTTTTTCTCCCGAAATTGTATACTACCATTTGATTTGTATAACTTGTCTTTGTGATCATGTGCTAACTACCTTTGGTCTTATGTGTGTGCCAAGTCATGTAGACCTTGCAAGTATAGGTATTGGGAGCGAAGAAATTTCGACACGATGGAATGTAAGAGGTACGTTAAGCCGACCCAAAGTTAGTAGTCTCTATTGCTAAAAATAGTAAATCATATCTACCTTTGCTTCTAACTGGTGTGATCATTGACTATAGTCATAGGTAGTGAATTGTGTTGTTATTGTCTTTTAAGTAAAAAACAAAATATTTGCAAAATTAGTAAAGTCATTACGGATTTGTTAGGTTGTTTAGTGTGTAAATTGTGGGCATTACAAACCTTTTTGATGACCATTAAACTTAACACCATAATCCATTAACAACGATAATATATATATATATAACATACATATATATACACACACACACACATATAGACTCAAAACTCAACACCATAATTCATTAATGGCAATTGCACTTGAATCTATTCACAATAAATGGAAATCAGATCTAAATAAATCCAAAATGTGGTCGTACACACAAGAACCTTTTGCTTAACAACCATAAAACTTAACACCATAATGCATTAATGGCGACTGCACTTGACTCTATTTACAATAAGTGAAAATTAGATCCAAATAAAAGCAAAATGCAGTCACACACACAAGCCACATGAACTCAAAACATTATGAATTGATAAATTCCTTCCCTTCATTGCTCTGAACAATAAATTGCAATTGGGAAAATACAAAACCAAGAACAAAATATCAACTACCAATGATAAAATTGCAAAAAAATAACACAATATTCATTTTAAAAATTCCAAATACACATCTTCAACAAAAGTCTTATCTGTTCAAGATATCCATGATGTACATGCATCAAAACATCCATGATACGTTATATATATATCTTCAACAAATAGAAATCTTTCAACATCTATCACTGTTTCATGAACACACAATTAATTTGGATTGGAAAAATAGAAAACCACAACCGAAATATCAAAAGCCAATTAGGAAATTGCAAGAACATAGGTCAAACTCTATATTAAAAATGCAGATGTTGCAACAACATATCATTTGCAATTGGAAAAATTCAAAAGCAAGAACAAAATATCAATTGCGAATGAGGAAATTGAAAAAAAAAAACACAAACTTCATTTTAATAGCTTGAAATACACATCTTCAACAAAAGTCTTATCTGTTCAAGACATGCATGATGTACATGCATAAAAACATGCACAATACATCACACATGACTATATCAAAGAACACTACAAAGTCATGAAATATTTCCAATAGCAACAAAACATGAAATAGGCATGAACACGATGAGAACACTAGTTATATATACAATATGTCTGTGTATATATATATATATGTATATATATATACATACATATATAATTATATGTATGTATATATATGTATATATATACAAGACACAATTAATGATATATAATATATTTAAATTATTATTTTTATGGTTATGAAAATTCGATTGGTGAAGCTTAAATCCTTAACAGGAACCACCAAACCGTTAGAAGTGAGCTATAAAATCAAATCCAAAACAATGAAGCATAAATCAACATAAAAGAAATTGTATGCAAACAAACAAAAGTATACCTTTATGCCTTCATTGCTCTTTTCTCTTTCACTTTCAAAGCCTTTTGATATGTCGCTCTCAAATTTTGGAATGCACAAATCGATTGACTTAAGACAATAATAACAATGAAAGTTCCAAGATAGTGGTTGTAATTGTGAAGAGATGAATGTCAAATTTATAGACGAAGTTCACAAGACAAATGGATGAGATTGAATAGAAGATCGACAAATGAGATTGAATGAGAGAAAGTGCAAAGGAAAGTTGCTCATTCAAAAAATGGAAAATGTAAGAAGGATGGAAGAGAAAAGTGAATGAGAAAATAGAAATATGTAAGAGATGAGTGGAGAGAAAAGCGGAAAGTGGAAGAGTTAACTAAAAGAAAGAGGTAGTGAAGTGAAAGAAAGGGTCAGTTAAGTGAAAAAGGAAATAAAGAAATTGAAGAGTTAACCAAAAAAGAAAATAGAGAATAAAAAAGCTAAGAGGAAATTGTGACAAGTTTTTTAAAATAAAATAAATAATTTTTTTGATGTCATGAATAATTAATTAAAGTAATTAATTTTGTGATTTTTAGTGTTGTCTCAAAGAAAAATTAAGGAAAATTTTAATTAGGTCTTGCCCCTATAGAAACAGGATTATGATGCCCCCCTCAAGAAATTTGGTGAAAAATATTGAGGCAAATTTACCAATAAGATGATTTAATGCGTTTGGATATCGAAGAAATATTAGCTAGAAGAAAAGGTTGGTGAGAAGGGAGGAATAGTTAGTAATGTTAACAGATGAAGAAAGAAGTGATGAACATATCGTCATAAGCCTTGACAAGTGCACATTTATCAACATCGAGCATTTTTATTTTACAAATAGATGACATACACTGAGGTATGAAAAAAACTATGGTGTGAAATGTTATCACTTTGTGTAGATTGAGCACGTTGCAGACAATGAGTGCCATGACTTATACTAGGAACTTAATTGCCCCAACCATATTGTAGACAAATTTTGCACTTATCTAGACATAAATTTCATTTAATAGATTGAACTCATGTTGACATGCATGCATGATAGACCAAAAATTAGTTGCATTGTTAATGGTTGCCAACAGAGAATTTGACATTTATGAATTATGGTGTTAAGTCTTTAATTGAACAACATACATGAACCTATTAAAGCATTCAATGATAAGGAATGACAGAGATTAAC
The DNA here is from genome assembly GCA_007258455.2 of Sequoia sempervirens. Taxonomy (NCBI): domain Eukaryota; kingdom Viridiplantae; phylum Streptophyta; class Pinopsida; order Cupressales; family Cupressaceae; genus Sequoia; species Sequoia sempervirens. The sequence goes on along the minus strand of VDFB02169919.1, from coordinate 3,283 downwards.
CCATTAGAGGGACATAAAAAAATATGAAATGACAATGTAAAAGATATAGGAACTTTCAAATGCATTCTTTTTTGACAAATTGTTTGATGAGGATCAAATATGTGTCTGTCGACAGCCTTAAAACTTGACACCACAATCCATTAGTCAATGACACCATGCATCAACAAAAACACTCGATGCAAAGACGCGACTATGTCAAAGAACATTACAAACCCATGAAATATTTCCAATATATTTACAATCCGAGCAAATGAATAAACAACCCAAATAATCCTTTGCTCCAAAGGCTTAAAACTTCACACCATAAGCCATTAATGACACCTGCATTTCAGTCTAATATTTTTTTCCAATACGAACAAAACATTACCAACTGATGAAATGATTTTATACCCAAACATTTTGCACTTATTTAGACCTAATTTTCATTTCCATTTAATAGATTGAAGTGCAGTTGGAATGCATGCATCCAAAGAAAAGATTAGTTCCATTCTTAATTGTGGCCAGCAGAGAAGTTGACATTAATGAATTATGGTGTTAAGTCTTTCACTCCACAAGAGAAACTAACCCATAAAAGCACTGAAAGATATAGAAGAATAGACATTAACCAATAAAATGCAGAGAAGAAAAAACACTAGACATTAACGCATAAAATGCAAAGATGTAAAAAACTATAAAATGACACTGCAAAAGATATAGGAACTTACAAACACCTCATTTTCTGTTTTCAATACAATAGACATAAACCCTCTCAACAGACACAAATTTCAGCCTCATCAAACAATTTGAGCAAATGAATAAACAACGCAAATAATCCTTTGCTTGATAGACTTAAAACTTCACACCATAAGCCATTAATGACACATGCATTTCAGTCTATTCATAATAAATGAAAATATGCAAATAGTAAATTCACAATGTCCTCATTAAAATGCCACGTGTCAATAGAAATAGTGGGTGCGAAGACACGACTATATCAAAGAACATTAGAAAGTCATGAAATATTTTCAATAGCAACAAAACATTACGAATACATTAAATTAATTAGAATAATTAAATTATTAAAAAACACAAAACCCCAAGGAAAATGACAACAACCAATTAGAAAATTACAAAAAAGGCCAAATTGCCTTTCAATAAAATAATCCCGAAAACATTAGCATCACAAAAAAAAACATTACCAGCACGATTCCTGAGGAATGTTGCACTTATTTAGATCTAATTTGCATTTCCATTTAATAGATTGAAGTGCAATTGGCATGCATGCATGTAGAGAAAAGATTAGTTCCATTCTTAATCGTGGCCAGGAGAGAAGTTGACATTAATGAATTATGGTGCTAAATCTTTAACTCCACAAGAGAGACTAACCCATAAAAGCACTAAAAGATAAGGAAGAATAGACATTAACCCATAAAATGCAGAGAAGAACAAACACTAGACACTAATGCATAAAATGTAGAGATGTAAAAACTATAAAACAACACTATAAAAGATATAGGAACTTGCAAACGCCTCATTTTTTGCTTCAAATACAATAGACATAAACCCTCTCAACAGACACAGATTTCACCCCCATCAAACAATAAAACAAATGAACAATGCCTGCACTTCAGTTATACCGAGACATTTTCCACTTATTTAGACGTAGTTTTTATTTTCATTTAATAGATTCAAGTGCAGTTGCCATGCATGCATGTAGAAAAAAGATTAGTTCCATTCTCAATGGTGGCCAATAGAGAAGTTGACATTAATGAATTATGGTCTTAAATCTTTAACTCAACAACAAAGACTAACCTATAAAAACACTCAAACATAGGGAAGAACATACATTAACCCATAAAATGCAGGGAACAACAAATTGTAGACACGTAAAAAATATCGATTCATCCTATACACCTGATCCCGATTTACTAACACTAGTTTGTCTTGAATCATCTCTTTTGCTAGTCATTTAATTATAGACATGTAAAAAATCGAGAACAACAAATTGTAGACACGTAAAAAATATCGATTCATCCTATACACCTGATCCCGATTTACTAACACTAGTTTGTCTTGAATCATCTCTTTTGCTAGTCATTTAATTGAATAATCTTTATTTGATTAAATTCATCATATTCCGTCTTTTAATTAAATAAATCAATTTTAAATTAATCATTATATTCTATTAATTAAATAAATCATTTTGTTTAATTAATCCTAATGTCCTCTTTTAATTAAATAAATTAACTTTATTTGATTAAATCACCATATTCTCCCTTTAATTAAATAAATCAACTTTTGTTTAATTAAATCCTAAAGTCATCTCTTTAATCAAATAAATCAATTTTATTTCGATTAACTCCTAAAGTTCTTCATTTAACTGAATAGATCGAATTTATTTAATTAAATCACTAATATCCATTATCCCTCTTATTTTGATTTTAACAAATCTAAAAGTCCAAGTCAAAATGTCAAATCAACTAATCTCCACCTAAATTAATCAAATCCCGATTAATGCTAATCTTAATCACTCAAATCCTCTATAGATTTTGCAACTTGCACAACAAATCAATTTATTTGATTTATTAAATCTCCTTTTCCATTCAAAAAGGCATCAAAGGATGGAATATTCTTCAAATTCAAAAAGTCCCTCTAAAAAGACTTGTCCCTTCCAACAAGGCATTAAAAGCCTCTTACATGTCCTTTTCCTTGAGCCAAGTGACATTTACTTCATTATTTTGTCCCTCCAACATGTCATTTTCAAATTTCAAATTTGAATCTAATGACATTTATCATGCACATTGACCAAAATGTGCTCCATCCCTCTCCAATAGCATGTTGACAAGTGGCATTTTGTTATTGGTTGATCTTTAATCCCACATTCATCCTATTCTTCAATCCTCCATCATTCTTTCTTATAAATAGAGGCCTCCTCTATTGTATCACTCCACAATCTTCTACACAATCCTTGTAAGATCATGATGCACAAGTTCATCCATTGTTTATCAAGTTTTCATCATTCCATAGCTAGGTTATGGCGAAATTTCATCAAGGAGCATCATTCTTCATCCATTGATCATCAAGCTTACAAGGAATTGGGAAAGGGCCATTTTCCACATCAAAATGACACCAATTCCCCCATGGGATTGAGAGTTTGTTTGCATTGAATAGAATTTCTATTTGTGTTTGTTAAAAGATTAATCTTTACTTGGTAAAGGTTATTCTTTAATTGTAATTATTTATTAACTTGTAGGAATATTCCAAAGAAATCCCTACAAGTCTTTTGTCTTTTTTGTCATCTCAC
>VDFB02169918.1:121567-180712 GCA_007258455.2 Sequoia sempervirens | reverse complement strand
ACATTTTAGCTTAATATTCATAGTAGATTAATTTGCAAAGTAATTCATTTATGGCATCGCATGTAGATCAATTTTCATTTCAATAAATTAGTTTTGTTTATTGCATTTTACAGTCATTTAGATTAGTTTTCATTGTTGCATTGCAAGAACAGGATTCATGGAGATTGGCATTCTTGCTTCTCCTCTTTGAATCTCTTGTTCCGAGACTGTATTTGCAGGGGTAACTGGGTCAATCTGAGGGCTACAATATCAATCCCTGCTCTTCTCAGATAGAGAGCTGTGAATTGATTTGCAAGGACTCATTATTGAGTATCCTTGCATGCAAGGATTCACAGAAGTATAACATATTTTTAGTTATACAGACATTAGCAGGGAAAACCCACTCCACCTTCAGAGTGTTAAGAAAAAAACCCCAAACTTCTTGGGCATAAGAACATTGAAAAAATAGATGCATGATAGTTTCCTCTTCTTCATTACAAAGGCTACATCTATTGACAAGGTACCAACCTCTTTTCTTAAGGTTGTCAATCGTGAGAATCTTACCATGAATAACCGTACACTAGAAGCAATTAATTTTTGGGATGAGGTTCTTCCTCCAGACCTTAAGCCAGCCAAAAGAGCCCAAGATCATAGTCGGTTGCATCATTGAGTCATAAGCAGATTTGACTGAAAAACTACCACTAGCAGTTTTTGTCCAAATCCATTCATCCTTTTTGTTTCTTGAAAACAGATCAGGATTTCCAATTTGTTTCATAAGTTGATAAATAGCAGCATCCCAATCCTGTTGTTTGTTTCCTCTTAGAACAACATTACTTAGATAGTCTTTGAAGCTTTTCCACCTGGGTCGCCATCCATCCCACACAAGATAATTAGAAACTTTTTTCCCAATTTCTCTTTTCAGTCTTCTTCTAATTAGTTGGAGATCTTCTGAGGCCGACAGTGGGGTCGGTGTGGACCAAGGGTCATCCCAAAAATCAATGTTGAGCCCATTACCAATCCTCATTTTTGCACCTCTAGTTAGCACTCCTCTAATTTTAAGGTCATTCCAAAACACAGATCCATGCGGAAGCTCCTTCTTCCTTAGAAAATAGCTAGCATCCTTATTGTTAAGATACTTGGCTCAAAGGATAGTGGCCCAATATTTTTCATTTTCCAAGAGAAACCAGCCCATTTTTGCCACTAAAGCCTTATTAAACAATTTTAGTCTTCTGAAGCCAAGACCTTTTTTTGAGATGCACACCTTCTCCTATTTGATAAGAGCCATTCTTTTCCTTTCCTCCACTCCTGACCATAAAAATCTTCTTTCAATGGTTTCAATTATCTCCACAATAAAGGTAGGTATATTGAACATTGAGAGATAATAGACAAGAATATTTTGAAGAGAAGCCTTTAAAAGCTGAATTTTTCCATGCAAGCTCAACAACTTTCCTTTCCAGCAAGCTAATTTTTTATGGACTTTCTCCATAATATAATTCCAGTAGTTACTATTCGGCTTTCAAGAGAAAAGAGGAAGGCCAAGATAAGTAGTAGGTAGTTCCTCAAGTCTTGACATCCCAAAATCCTTATCACTTTATCTTTCACAAGTTGGCTAGTATTGAAGAAATATATTTTTCTTTTTTGGTAATTTATACACTATCTAGACATTTCAGCATAATTATCCAGAATAGTTTTCCATTGTTTAGCTTCAATAACCAAGGCCTCCCCCATTAGAATGGTATCATCAACAAATTGTTGATGTGAGCTCAGGGACAAAGAAGAAGCAACACAAAAACCCTTCAAAGACTTATTATTAAGTTGTTTCTGTATGTTGCAGCCAAGAGCTTCTGCCACAATAAAAAAAGGTAGGGAGATAAGGGATCCCCCTACCTCGGCCCTCTACCCAATGAGAAAAAACCATGGGCAATACCATTAACCATAATTGAGTTCTTCGGTGTAGTTACACATGCTTTTATCAAATTGAGAAATTTACCTTTGAAGCCAATTTTTTCCAGAATAGAAAATAAAAAATTCCAAGTGACTCTATCATAAGCTTTAGAGATGTCCAATTTCAGCACCATACTTGTATTTTTGTTGTAATCCATCGAGTGCAGGATCTCATGAGTATAGATAGTTGCATCCAGAATTTTCCTTCCCTGAATAAAACCTTTTTGATAAATAGTGCAATCATCTTCCCTAAGACCAGCTTCAACCTGTTGACAATGATTTTGGAGAGAATATTATAAGTAGTGTTACATAGACTTATTGGTCTATAATAATTCATTGAAGCAGCCTCATTGGATTTTGGAACAAGGACCAAAAAAGTGGTGTTCATCCGATTCAAGATTTTACCTGATCTAAAAAAAATCTTTGACAACTATTAAGAGGTCTTTAGATGCAATCTCCTAGTAAACTTGAAATAAACTATGAGGGAAACCATTAGGTCCCAGAGCCTTGAAGGCTCCAAAAGAGAATAAAACCACCTTCACCTCTTCCATAGTAATACTCTTCATTAAGACTTTCAGGTTGTCATCTATGATAACATTAGGTATAACCTGCAAGAATTCCTCCAAATCCAGGTTATCAATCCTTGAAGGCTCCTAGTAATTTGAAAAAAAGGAAACAACCTCATTAGCTATTTCATCTTCCCTTTCAAGTTTAGTACCATTAGAGGTAATGAGGGATCTGATCTTGTTTCTTCCTCTATGCTTCATATTTTATTGGTGGAAAAACTTAGTATTCCTATCACCTTCGTTAAGCCACTGAATCCTAGATTTCTGTTTCCAAATGATCTCCTCCTTCTTACTTATTTTATGCCATTGGGCTCTAAGCTCCCTTTCTATTATATAGATCTCCTCATCATAGTTTCCTGCCTCCATTTGATCTTGAACTTCCTTAAGTTTCAAATTCAGATCTCTCTTAGTATTAAAGATATTCCCAAAAGTGTATGTGTTCCATCCCTTAACCTTTTCCTTTATTCTTTTTAACTTTTGTGTTAATATAAACATCGGGGTGCCATCACAAGGCATGTTCTAGTATTCCTCAACTATATATTTAAAGTCCAGATGAAGGGACCACATGATTTCATATCTAAAAGGGTAAGGTTTTTTAATCACCGTATCCTCCCATTCAAGAAGAAGAGCACTATGGTTGAAACCCGTTCTAGGAAATGTAGTAAGAGAGACATTTTGTAAAATGTTCCAGTTAGAGGATATCAAGAATCTATCCAGCTTCACCTAGATAAGTTGATTAGCTTGTCTTATATTGGTCAAAGTAAAATAGGAACCCATAAGAGGGATATCCATAAGTCTCACAGAATCAATGAAACTTGAAAGATCCATCATACTTTCTGAGAAGTCAGTCAAGCCTCCTTTTTTCTTAGAAGGATACAGTGTGGAATTAAAATCACCAACAAGCATTCATAGATCATCTTTGTTGTTAGACATAACTTCATCCAACAAGTTCCATAAATCCAACCTATCTAATCTTGAATTTGGACCATAAATATTCCCCAAAAGCCATTTAATAGAAGTATCTCCATCCTCCATGTTAATCAAGAGGTTGTTCCTATTTCTAAATTTTAGCTTTCCACTGAACCGGGAAGAATTCCAACAGGTTGCAATCCCACCAGAGGCCCCTTCTACATCACTGGCATCAAAACCAACACCAGGCCAAAGCCACTTCAAAGTGTTCTCAAAACTTTCCTTTTTCATTTTTGTTTCCTATATCAAAAGGATATCAGGTTTCACCTCAACTAGGCACATCTTCAGTACATGTTATTTATACAGGCCATTAAGACCCCTAACGTTCCAACAAAGAATCTTCATAACTACGAAGAGCTAAAGAGTAGAATCAGGGTAATACTGCCCAAAATGAGGGGTCGACCTCCACTACTTCCTTTTCGGTTTGTTCCCTGCCAATGAGTCCAGGGTCCTCTGTTTCCCTACTGCCACATCTTTTGTTGTTTCTTTGACTTTTGCTTCTTTTAATTGTGGTCTACCAACTTTATTGTTTCCTCCCACATCTGGTTTTTTCTTTTTTCATGATTTAGTGTTTATCCATCCTTTGTCATCATTGTTTTAAGACATTTTCTCCTCCCCCATAATTGGTTCCTAGTGTTCTTGGGTTGGGGTTAAAATTTGTTCCTTTTGGCTTATTATTTCCCCCTCCTCCTGGACTTGATTTTGTTGTTCTTCCTGAAATATTGGAGGTGAAGCTATTCCCTTATTTTACTTTTCTTTATCTGATTTCTCCAAAGATGGCAAGGTAGAAGGTTCGTTGACAGCCTCTAAAAATAGCCTATCCAGATTATCTTTTGAATTGTTTTCCTGATCTGGATTAAAGGATTTTTTAGTAATAAACAATTTTTTATTAGGAGTTGAGATTTTAGATTCCTTTGAGTTATTTGTCAAATTCTTATTCTTCAATAAATAATTCTCTTATGTCTCAATTTGGGGAATCTTAGACATAAGAGGAGCTATTTTACAAGCATCCTGTAAGTGCCCAAATTTATTGCATCCCTAGTAGAAAATTGTAGCTCTCTCATATTCTAGAGGCTGAACCCATTTTCCAAACTTGGATTTTAAGGTAATGGAAGTGGGTAAAACTATGTTAACCTCCACATTAACACAAATTCTTGCATAGACTAACCTTGCTTTACGAAGAGTGGCATTGTCAATGGTGACCAAGGAACCCAAGGAATCTATTATTCCTTTAAAAATATTCTAATGCCAAAACTCCAAAGGCAACCTAGGGAGTCTAACCCAGGTTGGGGTGACTTTCCCCAAATCAACAGAGGCATCAAACCCTGGTTTTCACTTGCATAAAAACAAAATATTTTTCAACCACTATCAAAAGCCCATTTTCCACCTATAAGGCCCTTTAACATATCCTCGGGGATAACAAAGGTAAACAGAAAAAGACCCTTGGGCATAGCACTTATAGAAATGTTTCCTTTGAGTTTCCAAGTGTTAGAGGCCCATTTTCATACTTAGTCAATGTTGGGTTGTCCAGTGAAGAATTTCCCAACCAAGGACAACTTCAACCCATCCATAGCATCATTCAAAATATCATATGGGACTTCAACTTCATCCCTCACCACCTACAAAAATCCATCACGGAATTCTAAGGTGTCCTTGTCGACGTTTGACCTCCAACAAGTTTTTCCAAAAAGGAGGCCTTATGGGCATCTAGGCCAAAACAAGACTTGCCCTCAGGAGAGAAAATTGGGTTTTTCGAATCCCCGGACATCGAAATATGCTCAAAGAATGGGGGAGTCCTCCCACACGGAGAGGCAGCATTATTCTAGCAAACAACAAGCTACTTTGGTGGGGGAGCCACCCTGGGGCTTCCTCCAAGCTGATTCATCGAGCAGCAGAGTTGTAGATTTTTTATTGTTTATCTTGATGACATGTTGATATTTAGTAAGAAATTAGAAGAACATTTGATGCATTATCAATTTTTTTTAAAAGTTGAGAGAAGAGAAGTTTCTCATTAACTTGAAAAAGTGCAACTTTATGAAGATGAAGTTGGTATACTTGTGGTTTGTTGTTTTAGGAGAAGGAATCAAGATGGATCCAGAAAAGGTGAAAGCTATCTTAGAATGGCCTACACCTAGAAGTGCTATAGAGGTGAGATCATTTCATGGTTTGGAAAGTTTTATAAGAAATTTTATTGGAGGTTTAACTAGTATTTGTACACCACTAACTAATAATATGAGAGGGTACAAAAGAGATTTCAAATGGACTACAGGGGCAACAAGAAGTTTTGATTTGTTGAAGGCTAAAGTGATAGAGCAGCCTATTTTAGCACTTCCAGATTTTAGCAAAGTATTTCAAGTGGATTCTGATGCAAGTGGTAATGCCATTGGAGTTTTCCTAAGTCAAGAAAGTAAACCCATTGCTTACTTTAGTGAGAAGTTAAATGATGCAAAAAGGAAATATTTGGTTTATGATTAAGAATTTTATGCTATTGTTCAAGCATTGAAAAACTGGAGACACTATCTTTTACCTAAGGAGTTTGTTTTGTTTATTGATCATCAAACACTTCAATATTTGAGTAGTCAAGGGAAGTTAAATTAGAGGCATATGAAATGGGTAGAATTTTTGAAAAGTTACACATCTATTTTAAAGCATAGAAGTGGGAATTCTAACAGGGTTGCAGATGCATTGAGTAGAAGATAAGGTTTGTTAATTCAAATGCAAGCTGAGGTTGTTGGATTTAATGAGATAAAGTTGTATGAAGAGGATCCAAATTTTGGAGAGGCTTGGAGGGCTTGCAAAGAGCCTATTACAATTGATAGGACCAAGTGGTTGGATTATTTCACCCAAGATGGTATGTTATTCAAAGGTAACAAATTGTGCATTCCTAGAAGTTCAATGAGAATGCATTTGGATAAGGAAAAACATAGTGGAGGGATTGCAGGACATTTTGGTATTGATAAAACTATAGCACTTGTTGGAGAACAATATTATTGGCTTCAATTGTACCAAGATATCAAAAAATATGTGCAAAGTTGTAGGATTTGTCAAACTTGGCAAAAGGGACTAGTCAAAATATGGGTTTATATCAACCTTTACTGGTACTCAAGAGGCCATGGGAAGAGATTAGTATGGACTTTGTTCTTGACTTTCCAAGGACCCAAAGGGGATATGATTCAATATTTGTGGTGGTAGATATATTTTCCAAGATCATTTCATTCCATGTAAAAAGACTAATGATGCTATGCATTTTGCAAAGTTGTTTTTCATAGGAGTAGTGAGGCTACATGGTCTATCGAAGAGCATAGTTTCAGATAGATACACAAAGTTTGTGGGATAATTTTGGAGGAAATTATGGAGGAAGCTAAGGACTAATTTAAATTTTTATTTAGTGTACCATCCTCAAACAAATGGGCAAATAGAGGTGGTAAATATGAGCTTGGGTAATTTGTTGAGATGCCTAGTTGGAGATAATCCAAAGGGGTGGGATTTGATTCTACCTCAAGTAAAATTTGCATATAACAACTTAGTGAATAGAAGTACAGGTAAATATCTATTCTAAATAGTTTATGGCAGAAGCCCAAGAGTTATTTCATAGTTAAAAAGGATTAATAATGTTGAAAATAAAAGTGCAAAAGTAGAGGAATTTTTTTATCACATAAAGAGCATACATGAAAAGGTAAGGAATCACATCAATAAAATGAATTTTTAATATAAGTCTTGTTAGAATTGTGAAAAAACACAAAACCACGAGCTACACAATCAAACAACAAACAAATTCACCTTCCATGCAAGAGATCTACAACTAAAGAATTGCAATATTCCTCAACAAGAAAAAGCTACATAAGCAAGAGACTATCAAAAGATATGAAAGCTCGAGAGATAATTACAATGAGGGTTGAGTGTTATATAATAGAAAAAGCATAAAAGCATAAAAGCACTCCTAAGTTTAGCTTAAGTGCATGAGAATAAATTAGACTAATAATTAATTAAAGAGTAATTAATTATCATCTAATGCATGATTACTCAACACCCCCCTTAAGATGAACTTAGGGAGTAGCTAAAAACCCTAAAAATAGAATGCATGATGTGTCTCGACAAACAAGGCCTAGTGAGGTACCCATGTACAAACAAAATATCTCTCAAAACTAGAGAAAGGGAGAAAACCACATGGGAAAAACTCTTCTCCAAAAGAGAGAAAGGAAAATGAAGGACTAAAAAAACTCCAAATCAAGGTGTGGAGGACTATGAAGCCTCCAACCAAAAAAAGAGGAACATGTAGAACATAAGAAAAGCATGAAGAAGCTGTAGAATGCCATCGAATGATGGTTGATATGGTGCTAAAATGAAGAACCTCCAAAAACAAGAATGCAAGAGTGTCCATATGGTAAATGATCCATCTCATTGAAATGCATGTAACCAACCACTGGTGTATGTTGCATCTGAAAGTACATAGGAGCAAGAACTAGATACGTAGATCACTCAAACAATGAAACCAAGGAATTATTAGCACCAATAGTAGAAACCCACCCCCCCCCCCATGACGTTGAAAAAAGAGAGTCATGGCAGGAATATTGAAACTATGTGAAACCAAGAAGTGCATGTAGGAGAAACTTGTTGTAAATAAAAGGGTGTGAAAACTAAGGCACACACACAAGACAAGAATCATTGGGATTCATTGCTATCATGGAAGAGACACTCACTTGAAAAAGGTTTGATGGAAAACTAAAGGAAAACATCAACCCCACATGGCACTTTATATCATAATGCAAATACAAAAGGCACAATAGGATGTGCAAAATCCCAAAAAAATATACACCAGAATGACACTTTATCTCAATGCGTCTATAAAATAGAATATGCATGAAAAAGATGTCTACAATGACGAAATAGGATAGAATATTGGACATACATATAAAACAACCAAAAATGAGTCATCCCATGCAAACAAAAAGTTTCCAAGAGCTAAGACATCCAAGTAATTCACTAGAGTACGAAAACACAAAAAAATTGAATAAAATGTACTTGGAGAACAATCTGGAAAAAGTGCATGGATGGAAATGAAGAGCTCTGAAAGATGGCTCCAATGCTACTGGAATCACAAAAATGGAGAAATTGGTTAAAATTAAGTTATGAGCTCAGGATTGAAAAACACCTCTAACTTCAACAGGCTATAAAATGTACTAGCAAAAAAAATAGGTGATGAGACCCACACCACTAGAAAGCTGGTGGAACCAAAGTTTTGACGATATCTTGTTTTTCAAAATTTGACATCGTACACCCAAGTTATTGCATAAAAAAAATTTGAAAAGCTGGTTTTAAATTCCAAAGCAGTTTTTTTATTTAAATAGTGAATTTTAATTTTCTCGAGCTTTCATATCATTTGATAGTCTCTTTCTTCTATAGCTTTTTCGTGTTGAGGAATATTGCAATTCTTTGTTTGCAGATCTCTTGTGTGGAAGGTGTATTTTGTTTGTTGTTTGATCCTATGGCTAGTGGGTTTTGTGTTTTTTCACAATTCTAACAAGTCTAAGGCTGAATTGAAGAGAAGACATAAGGAGTTTTAGGTTGGTGATAAGGTAAGGGTACATTTGAGAAAAGAAATATTTGCAATTGGTACCTACAACAAGTTGCAAATGAAGAACTTTGTGCCTTATAAAATTGTGAGCAGGCATGATTTAGGTAATGCATATGAAGTAGAGTTGCCAAGTGAGCTTAATATTTCACCTATTTTTAATATTTCTGATCTAACAAAGTTTCATGAGGCTGAAAGTGATGAAGGTACAACAGGTGAAGAATTAAATATACCAACACCTACTTTGGAGAAGGAGAAGATAGAAGCAATTTTGGACAATAGGGTGAGTAAGAGTACAAGGAAGAAGTAGTATTTGGAGTATTTGGTAAAATGGTTTGGGAGACCTATAAAAGAATCATCTTGGTTGTCTGAAGTTGCCTCTTGAGAAGTGATAGGGTCACTTTTCTTCTACCATGGGTATCTGATGTAGGTGCATCTATGGTTGCCAACCAATTGGCATTATTTGATTTTTGCTTAATTTTGTTGTGTAATTGTTTTAATGGACATTTTGGAGTATTTTAAATGTTGTCATTTCCAAAATTTAGATTAAATAATTTGGACACATTTTGGCTTGAAATTCACCTTGGGAAACATACCAAATTTTATATTTTTTAATTTAAAATTGCCATAAAGCAAGCTAGGCGTGGGATTCTTGGGAGTTGGGAAAATTTTGAATTTTTAATTATTGAACATGATGCTACAGGCATGATTTGTATGCCCAGAGTTGTACTAGAAATTTGAATTGGGAATTCAAATTGAGAAGTGGAGGAATGAAGGTGATACCTAGTGGTGGCCTACCTAGTAGGAAATGAAACCAACATGCATTGAGGATTTAGAGGATCGCGATTGATGTCATTATATGATTTCCTAGAAGTGGGTGTGGATTTGGAGGTAGAGGAGTTGCTAAGTGGTATTGGCAGGGTGTTTGGTTAATTATTTTTGGTGATTGCTTTGATTTTGGTTCCTAATTTTTGGAGTTGGAGGTTTGGGGGCATAGCATTCTTGGGGAAGAAATTTTCATATTTTTGTGTGCAAGTTGAAGGAAAAATTAGTGGCAAATTCCTTTGGTAGAAGCTTTGGTGATTGTGTAATTTGGTTTTCCAAAACTTGTTTATAGGTGTAGGAAGGAGATTGCAAGGAATTAGAGGAAGAATGAATGCATACCTATAGTTGTTATTGTTTCCTCTAACAAGGCATTTTCTATTGATTTTATATGTATTTTCAGTCCTCAAGGTTGTCTTTGTACTTCCTTTCCACTTGAATGTATTGCACAAGAGTTGCAGGTGCCATTGATAAAATATGAATTGAAATTGTTTATGATTTTTGGTGTCCTTATTTATTTTTTTCATCAATTTCCTGAGTTAGTTTCAAAGTGCAAAGAATTGAATTCAAGCCCTCTTGCATCACATATTTGGAAATTTCTTTGGTCAAAACTTGGGATGATAATGTTGGTTACAGTTCTATATACACTCAACCAAAATCTAAAGATGGTCTTGGTCTTATAAAAACTAAAATTCAAAGAAATTGTTTGGTTGTTAAATGGATCGCTAGAGTTGCCAAAGGTACCAAACAATGGAAAATATTCTTTAGACATAATTTTGTTACTACTATTATTAAATAAAAATGGTAGGATGTTAATTAACTAGATAAAGTTTCCTTGACTCCTGATTTTCAAGTTAAGTCCTCTTTCCTTATTAATCCATTTAGAAATAATGGTAAAATTTTTACCAATTCTTAAACTAGAGAGACTGATTACAACATGGGTTTATTTTTTCACCTTCTCCATTTTATATGGAACATGCACGTTCAATATCGAATAAATATATTTATAATCATTTTTCTAGACTATCTAATTATTTGTTCAAAAAAACATAGGGGTCTATGAAAATTTTCTTCTATGCAATGCTCTTCATGATAGGACATTAAAGATTGGTTTGGATTGAGTAATAAGTATAAATAGTTCATTGTCTTTATGCAATCTCTTGCGCCTCCTAATTTAGGTATGAAATTAAGCATTCCACTTGCTTACAACTTCCTCAAGGATTGACATTAGTTATCTACCCACAATTTGTCATCCTTCCCTTTGAAATAATTTTAGTTGAGCCCTCTTCTTCCCACTTTGAACTTAATTACTTATCTCAATATTAAATGGAAGTGTAGATTCAATTTTAAACACTGGATTAAATTGAGTTCCCAAATATGGAAGTCCAAAGTGGGTAGTGATGCTTAAACACTATCTTGAAAGATATTACACTTTAACTAATAGTTGAAGAGAAAATTAGATTCTTTCCTATTCAACCTATCAAATGTGTCTCTTGTCAGGTTGAGGAAAATGTAAAACATTTTTACTAGATTTATATTATTGGTAAAAGAACATTTACTTTGGAGTTGCATTATTGCTAAAAAAACATTGTTATGTGGTATTCACAAATATTATTGTCTTATCTGGACATCACTTTGAATTAGAAATAAGTTTTAGTTGGCTTTGGATTGATGAATAATGTTGTTGATTATGTGAGACATGTTTTACTTTTACACCTTTAAAAAATAAATGTGCAGTTGTGTTTAAAAATATTGTTATTCACTCATAATTAAAATTATAATTTTTTTATTTTATTTTATTTTTTAGACTGCAAGAATCGCGTAGCACGACCCCCTATAAACTGCAATGTGCCTGGTAAACTTTTTAACGTGACCAATGGCGCTGGTGCAACATGCCTTCCGGTACCACGGGGGTGGGGGAGACTAGACCTTGTAACCAACCTCCTTCAACAGGAAAGATTTAGCCAACTGAGCTAGGGCACCAACCCCTAAGATTATAAAAACTTTACTCTAATAATTTTTTCTAGATTTATTTGCTATATTTTCAATTATAGGTTTTATCAAGGAAGAATCGAAGAGTAGTTTTTCAATTGAATCAAATCAACCATTAAATTAACAATTTTCAAACCATTTTTTAAATTATAAAAAAGATAAATCATTCTCAAAAGTAGATAATAAAAGACACCTTCAAATACCCAATGATTTCTTAATAAAGAATCAATTAAATAATCTATCATGAACTCACAAGCTATTGATGATAATTGCATAGTTGTTTTAAGGTAATCATATTACTTCTATGATAATAGTTATTTTTTCTCAACTCTTTATGAGTACCTTGTTTCAACTACAATATAGGTGTAGCTCATACCATGCTACTTTTAATACTATTTATGATTTACATAGATATTACTTTTATGCTAGGAAAACACATTTCTTCAATGATGTTAATGCATTATGCTCATCTCTTTCTAAGTGCTTTACAACATGTATATTGCTATGAATATATATAGTTGTCGTTTGACTATTAATTGACTAATGTAACCTTCTTCAAATTGCTTGGTCACGTGTCATACAAGATCTGTGAGTGTATCTTTTATCTGATTTTTAGCTTTATAGTTTTAGATAGGTTTGGTCTTTGTTCCTCTATTTTTTATGTTGCTTGTTATATTTCTCATTTATTTTATACTATGCTATATACTAGCAATCACACCTTGTTGTGCAATGGGTACACTAAAGAGTTGTGGAAGGTCAATTAGGGAAATTTTTGGTCTATTTTTTACAATTTGTGGAATACATGAGGTCAATTGGTAAAGAGAGATATAGGGGTAAATAGAGAGAGATGGAGAGATAATGTGATAGAGATAGAGAGAGGTGTGAAAGAAGAAATATGGAGAGATAGAGATAGAGAGATAAAGAGATATCAAAATAGAGGTCTAGGAAGAGGGAGAGACAGAGGGGGGGGGAGAGATGGATGGATAGAGAGGAGACATGTCTAGAGATAAAGGAGGAGAGTGAAGGATAAAGTAGTAAATTCTTCATGCCCCCTTTGTTGCACTTTCATTGTAAATA
This sequence comes from Sequoia sempervirens, assembly GCA_007258455.2. NCBI lineage: Eukaryota > Viridiplantae > Streptophyta > Pinopsida > Cupressales > Cupressaceae > Sequoia > Sequoia sempervirens. Next base: position 167,791 of record VDFB02169918.1, on the reverse strand, counting down.
CTTAGTATATACCACCATTGTAGCTCCTAATCTATTAATTAACATTCTTAAACACCTTGTAAAGGTTGCCAATATCAAAATCCTATTCATTTTCCCTTATATACCATTTTTCTTAAGTTTTGTAATATTAAGGTACCAAGACCATTGCCAAGAGTGTACTGCAAATTAAAAATTGACATGCTAGTTTGTATGAATATTATGTAGTAACTCCACAAAAATGAAATATTTCATCCAAACCCATCATACAAGAGGCTTTTATGACACACTTCTCAAATAAAAAAGTAAAAATTATAAAACACACATCATGAATGCACAACACATTGATTAAGAAACACATAATTTCCTTTAAAAAAATTAATGTCAAAATGATCTCTCTTTCATATTAGTCTTCAATTAAATCATGTACACTTAAGATCAATATTCTCATATTTTAAAACAACTCAATAACTTACCAAATTATACTTCCTTTTTTGGTTCCACTATCCTGTCTAGGACTTCTACCTTCATACTCCCATGACCCTTTTGTATTCCATCCTTTTCACACATGGATCTAGGTTTATTGACAAGTCAAAGGAGCTAGGACAATAAGATAATAAAGGAATTCTTCTTCAAGAAATACACTTGGAAATAGAAGGAAAACCTCCAATCCCAATTGAGATTTGTCATTAGATTTTACTTGAATTATTTTCTCACAACTAGGATTACCTCAACTATCATCGTTAGATTTGGTCTCTTATTAGATTTAAGTTAAATATAAGGGGAATGAATCTTTCATAATTTTCCATGTACACATTTTCTTGGTTCTTTGTTTTCCTTCAAATATTTTAGATATGGGAAGAGTCAACACAAAAAACACTAGAAATTTTCTCCTTGTTTCTCAAACTTAAACTTTAATTGTATCATATAGGGAACTACAACCATTATTTCTATTTCCTTGGAATTGATCTAAGGTTGCATTTGAAAACCCTATATTTATTTGTTTATGCCTAGTTTGATTTCATTCATTTTCTCTTGAATTGAGCATGATAATCCTTATCTATATTCTTGGGATTTATATGACATTAGCATCCATCTTGTTGAGGGTATTGCAACCAGGATTAATATCCATCATCTCATTGACTCAAGATGTGTTGCAGTTGGAGCCCCCTTTCTCTTTGCATGGTAGCATTGATTTCTTCTGTTTTATTTTGCAACAACTCCTTTGCTAAGCTAACATCAATCATAAAATCTAGAATTCAACATAAATTTAGAGGTAGATCTAGAGAGCATCATTATTTTTCCAATTATATTTGAGAACAATATTAATTTGTAGATATTAATCTACCAAGCAACCCAAATAGTATGCTATATGTCTACCAAGTTTGATTTAATAAATTTAAAAAAAGATTCATGTTTTCAAAAAATGAAGACAACTGAATAACTAAAAATGTCACAAAGAAGAGAAACCACAAGGATTTACCTAGAGAAAACACTTTTTGAGAAATCCCAATATCATCAATCTAGGAAATATCCAACTGCAACCACAAAAACTATAGGTCTTGACCACTCACCTAACTATAGTCAAGGCAAGAAAAAGCATGAAATGAAATAAAATTTGGAGAAATAAAATATACAAAAGATATATTCTTTGAGTTTATTTTTTCATTTATACAATTCAATCTTCTAATGGTTGAGGTTGTTGCAACATAAATTATATGTTAAATTGTAATGTCAGCTCATGAATTAACATGTATAGGTCCCAAACTCTCAAAGGTCAACAAACATATTAACATTTTTTTACCACACATGCACATACTTGTGCCCACACACACACACAACCCATGTGCACACAAACACACACTAATGCAAATGCACACATTAGCATGTGTGCCCACACCTTATGTGTTTGGAAAATATGTAATTACATAAAGGTGATACATTTTGGATAGGTTAGATGTTATTAGGTCCTTATTCAAAGATCCAATTAGAATAAAATAATCTAAAGATTAGTGTTGCAATTTAAAAGTAACTACAATCAATGACGAGCTTAGTGTATCCAAAAATTTAGTCCCATATAATACTCTAGTTAGAGCTAGTTTAATGAATGGATATTTCTTATATGTCTTAGTCATACCTACGCTTAACAAATAAGTTAGACAGATGTATAGGATTATGTATACCACCTCATAGATATTAGATTTTGAATATTGAGAAGATACAAACACTAAGGTATTGGATAAACAAGGCTAACATGCCGATTTAGAGGGTTGTCTCAGGTTGTATTACATTTTTGTAATATTTTTTGGATTTGGCTAGCTTTCAAGATCACGATCTATTTAGGTGTATATCTTGCTTTAACATCACTTAGTCAAATAAAAGTTAATTGGTTTCTTGTAATGCATATGTGTTTTCAATTTTCCATAACACCTCAACAAGGATAATGGACTCTCTACCAAAGAGTGTACATATCAATCACTTGGATAGTAAGTGTCTAAATAGTCATAACGATATTATGAAATTTAGCATCATTACAATAAAATCTATGAAAATGAGAATATATTTCACCTGCATCTTAGTAGCAAGCAATTTAAAAATAAAAAATAAAATCAACCATTAGTTACACTTATTACATGAAAATAATATGTAGCTCTATTAACAACTAACACCTAATAACAATTCCAAGAAATAATAATTCAATGGATTTTAACTTGAATAATATGCTTGTTTAATATGTAAAGTGATACATGGCAAGGATGTCATTATAACCAACCTCTTTCTCCCTCTACAAAGAAGTGAACAATCTAATAAGAATTGAAAATTCCACAATGCCCAATGATATTAACCAACAACACATATATCCAAATATATATTGAAAATAAACTAAGTGAAAAACCCAAACCATGGAAGAGTTAGAAAGCAAACAATTCTCACACAAAGTTTCCATAAGAGCTTGATCATGGATAGGGGCTCTATGATGAAAATGAGTATTTGCAATGACATTCAACACTAGTCCAATAATGGCTATCTCTTCCCCATATTCTCAGTGGTTTTCTCAAGTTAACCATCCAATTTGGGATGTTTAAAGCAAAAAAAAACTATAGTAATAAATGTCAATATGCAAAAAACATGCAAGAACTTGCTCCACATTGTGACATTGCCAGAAAAATAAATTTTAGAATAAACAAAGATTAAAATTCATAAAGTGAATACAAATTGTGCATGATCTATAATAAAGTTAGTTTTACATTGAAGAAAAAGTTATAGTCAAAATTTCCCCTGTGTGAGAAAAATAGAGAAATTACTGTCAATATTTGAAAGCAAGGAAGAATGAATGCAGAAAACAAAAAGGTAACAAATGAAAAACAACAAAAATTCAACAGTGCAAATAGTTTTCATCGTCTTGCCTCCCCTCTTGAACAACCTATGCCATAGATGACCGAAATCAACCGGCCTCTCTTCAGATAAGGAATTCCTTTAGTGTAATAAAATTAAATTTAAGATTAAAAAAATATAAATAAATACAAATTATATATTATAATTTAATAATTTTTACTCCTAACTTATTAGAAAGGATTTTTTAATCCTTGTGGAACATGTAAAATCAAAATGAAGGTCTTAAAACTGTAAGATTAACAAATTCAATATTCATGCACTATTAATAAATAAATTATAAGAAATTATGTTAGTTGTTTGAAAACTAACAAATTTTATACTTTTAAAAATAAATATTTTAGTTTCTATTATGATAGTGAAATATTTTGTTTTGTTTTTTATAATTTTAAATATTAGAAATTGTTAGGGAAAAATAAATTTAGAATTAATATTTATTGTTTTTGAAGGTGATATATTGTATTGTATAAATTATTTATTTGATTTGTATTATTTTTCTAAAATTATTAGATTTGAATAAATCATTAAAAAAATTTAAATTCTTTTGAATCATCCTAAATTATAATAAGTGAAAAATAATATTTTTATTGGGTTTGTAGTAAAGGAAATTCTACTCTACTAAAGATAACTTATCTGTGAGAGTGATTTTGAGTCATCAATTTTAGGTTAACTAGCCAAGGTTTTAATTAACTCTAATATACTATTGAGATTTTTATTAATTAACCTAAGTTTAAATGATCTAGTTTTAAAATAGAAATATTTTTATATAATTAACTAAAATACTTTAAAAAAAGATTTTTTTCCTATTATAGAGGACTAAGAAATTAAAATCATAATTTTAAATACATAAATATAAAATATGGAAAATAAGAAATTTGGACCCAAAAATGAAGTTCTTTATCATGGACGCTAGTGCTTTACACAAAATACAATGTGATATGTTGTCATCTCATACCAATAGGAAATTGAAAACTTGATCATGTCCATAAAACTATCAACTACACATACAAAAAAATAAATTTTTGAAAGTACTCCAAAAATAATAGTGTTACGATGATTTGATAATAAAGTAAACTATTCCAATGCAAGAAACTCACAAAATGAGAAAGAGGTCACAAAAGAAGATATCACCAAATAAATGGTAAACTCAACACCTCTCCTTCAATGCAAACCAATAACACATGAAAAGGAATTTTTTTTGTGGTTGTTTTGAGATTTACTTTAGTGAAATCCTTGTATTGGTCTAAATTGACCTATAATAGCCTTGCTTTGATTTTTTTTTAAATTAAAATGATTAATTATATGCTAAATGAAATGTAATATAATAATAAAAATACTATGAAAATGATCCAAGATACCAAAGTTGTTAACACCTAAGAATCAATAATGGAAGAACTAAAATAGGGACAAGAGATTGGAAAAAACTCTTGAGAATAAAATCACCTCCAATACTTGAATTAGTGAAGATAGATGATGTTTGAATTTAAAAAATGCTTCCAAACATCCAAGAATGCAAAAATCAAGACGAGAACCTTCACATGTAAATGGTATTGGTAAAAGCGTCAAAAATCCACAATGGAGATACTTGGTTTTTGTTGATAGGTTTTTGAGAGAGATAGATTATGTGTAAAGATTATGAACCAATTTAGATAGATTGATTCTAAAAAATGAGGTCAAAGAGGAACCAAAAGGAGGAGTATCCATTTATAATTTACTTACGACATTTACCTTTTACAAATCAACCCTAGCAAAGAAAAATGAAATGCTTAAAACAATAACTAAAAGTGTGAATTATTGTGAGATGCCAACATGTCACATAGATGTCCACATGTAATGTTCATGTTGAAACAATTTAAGCCAAACAAAGACTCAACAAGCTAGTACCTACATAAAGATTAAGAAAAGTATATTAAAGTAGTGCTAACATAGAGACATTTAGAAAGCATAAACTAGCACACCAAAATGACTACAAAATACAATGTGAAATTAATAAAATATACAATTTTAAATATTATAATTTGTAAAATTAAATTAAAAAAATATTTATGATAATATATCATATGTGCATATTATTTTTATCTCAAATTTTCTCTATTGCACTTACTACATTCATGCATCTCTTAAACATCTTTATCCTTATTCATGTTTCAAACTTTCTATTTTTAATCTTTTCACAACCTATGACAAAAGATCTATTTTTATTTATGTATTTAGACTTCAATGAAAGCCCATAAAGGCAAAAAGGTATTAGTTTTGTTGAGTATGTATTTTGACATGTGATGACCAACTAATTTGAAGGAGTGTAAAATTATTTTGACTATTAATGTCTAATTAATTTGAAGGAGTGTAAAGTTATGACAAAATCCTAGGTGAATGTGGCATTCTTTTATGAAGAAAGAGATGGTTATGATATAAATTTGTAATTCATGATTTAATTATATCATAAAAAAAATTGAGTCTTTTAAAATAATTTTTTTCCTTTGAATTTTTATTGTTAAAATAATTTTCAAATGTTTTGTCTAATTATTAAGAAAAATTAAGAAAGTTCCATAAATTATCTAATTATTAAAATAGTTTTCAAATGCTTTGTCTAATTATTATTATTAAGAAAAATTAAAATTAAATGTATTGAAAATTGAGGTTTCCATAAATTGCAAAAGTTGTAGGAAAGTCTCAAAAGACAAAAGCAAGTTTGTAAAGCAAGAATTGGGATTTTCTTGCACATTTGTATTTTGCATAAAAGTGCACTAGGGGAGAGGACACAGTACCTGAGCATGTTCCAATAGTTGTTATAACATTCGTTGATTTAATGTCCAATATTTTTAACAATATTGGATCAATAGTTGTGACTTTAAAGTTGTTAGTATTGACAATGACTACCCATAATTGAATGAAATGTATTCCTTAGATCTAAAAAGCAACAAATCATGTGATGCCACATCAGCACACCAATAAAACATAACTTAGTGCACAACTATTGGTCTCACTTTTTTTGGACCTTTTTGGATACCTTGACAAAAAGCATGCTAATTTGGCATCATATTTGATGGCGTGGCCTTGAAACCTTAGTTATAAGCAAGAGACTCTCAAGTAAGTTGTAAAAAATTGGGAGTGATTTGAAATTTTCACATAAGATTTTGAGAAGTGCAAAGTTAGGATGCTCAACTACACGATCCTCTCCTCTAGACATGCAAAATTTGAACTCATCTGAAATGAAATTTTATTCATTAAATGGGTTGTGGTCATAGGTAATTTAGGCATTGGGTGCATAAGGATTCTGAAACTGAAATTTGTTGTATATGCATTGAATGAATACACCTGAATTCAAGTCATGTCGAGGGTAGGGACATACATTGGAATGGAATGGAAGTACTGAATGGAGCAATGAAGAGAGTCGATGATGTGGACAATGTTTTGCTAAATTGGTTGACGCAAGTAATACAGTTGTGAATACTAAAAAGAAGGCAATGGAGGTGATAAAGGATAAGTCAAAAGAAACCATCATCTTTTACAGGACGTCATAAAAGACAATGAGACTCAAGTTTAGGAATATTTAAATCAATACAGATATTCTAAATACATTTGTTTAGAAAAGTTCACAATTATTTTATTATTTAAGTTCAGTACAGATATTTCAAGAGACTCGATTCCCCTGAGCATTGGATGCTCAAAAAACTTGGATTGTGCTTTTGCATCTAATACAAGTCATTACTTTAGCAAACGTGTCAATGGCACAAAGATTCAAACCTCCCACGAGAAATGGGCTACAGAGGCTTTGAAGTTGTTTTAAATTATGGATCAACAAGATTAGTCCATGTCCATATAATTTAGATATGGTTTAAACTATTAGAAACTAAGATCTTGAATATATGCAGGGATTAGAAGGATGCACGCAAAGTGCTTGGTGAAATGCCTAAGCAAGATGTAATCTCATGGACTACGATGGTTGTAGGTTTTGCACAAAATGGAATATGCACAGAACTAATGTTTTGATGAGAGCCTCAAGCAATTGGACCAAATGTGATTGACTGGTCTACAGCTAGATAGGGATGCATTTGCCATTGTTCTCTCAGCTTGTTTTAACTTTAGCAGCTTTAGAGTTTGTGAAACAGGTCCATGAGGATGTTATGAGGAAAGGATTGTAGTCAGATATCTTCATAGAAAGTGACCTTGTTAAAATATCTGAAATGTGGAAATATAATGGATGTACAAAAAGTGTTTGGTAAAATGATTCGATTAAACAATGTTTTCACGAAATGAAATGATTGTAGGGTATCCTATATGAAGACATAAAGCCAGAATATGTAACTTTGATTGGTGTATTATGTACATGTAAAGAGTGTAATCTCGAGGTTGTGAGTCCAAGTTTTTATAAGTCTCAAAAGATGTCAGGATGAGAGTCTTGAAATGTTGCAAAGTAATGCGAATGGATCTAGGATTGATTTGAGTGTCAATATGAGTTGCATTGGAATTGGATTGAGTTGGGTGAGTTGCACAGGAGGATGCCTAGGAACTTTGCAATGGTAAATAGTAAATGATTTGGGTACGATGGACATAGGTCTTGTAATGAGGTCTATTTTGGACTGAGGAGATTTAGTAATGGAGGTATGAGATGCAATGGATTTATATTGGCTAAAATTTAATGATTTGCATGAAGTATTTAAGAATTGGAGTTTGTATTAGATATTTGAGTTTAACAGTCGGGTAAGTAGACATGAGAAATATTTGATATGTATGTATTGAAAAAAACATTAGATTTGTATTGGGCTTGGATTGAGGTGATTAAGTATTGTTAAGCCTATATAAGGTGAGGTGAAACTATATTTAAATAAGTTGTAAGGACACTTGTTGGGAGCTAAGATGAAGTAAGTATGAGAAAACTTCATGAGGAGCTTTTTGCTAGATGGATGTTGGGCTAACCAAAGAGTTTGAGTACTATTGAAATCAATTGAGTAAATCCACGAACTAGATACTAATAAGTTGTGAGGTGCTAGAAAGCTAAGTCCAAGATAAGTTAGGATGTCAAGTACAAATCTTAAAACTTGGAAAAAATTATGACAGAACTAGCAGTGGATTTTGTTGGAGTAGCCAAGATCTACTTGCAAACTCAAAATAATCCACAAATAAGCATATGCAAAATGATAAAATATTATAAGCATGTGATGTGTTGATATGTACAAATGAACCTTACTTATAAAATCAAGGATGAAGAGGTGAGAAGGTAGGAGTCAAACTCTAAATACTCCTCCAAATATGAAACAAGTGTAGGACTCTATGGAAAAGTGTTGGGACACTTGGTGAGTCTACATGAGGTGAGATAAAAGTCTAGATAATCTCTATGTGAGCTTAAGTGTAGTATGAATAGGACTCTACTAATTAGGCTAAAAGCTAACTAGTTTGATAATACCTCTTTTCACACTAACACCCCCCTTAGGTGACACTTAGGGAGTAAGCTAAACATCGAAAAAATGAGTCCCAACAACAAGGTCTGATAAGGTACTCATGTACAATAACAATCTTGAGCACAAATGGAGAAAACAAAGAAAATCCAATCAAAACAAAACTCCTCTCTAAAAGAGAGAAAAAGAAGGATAAGACCTCCTAAAAAGATGTCCCATGAAGATAGGAACATGATGATGAAGAACTCATGAAGCATGTCGAAGCTGTAAACTCTGTCGAAGATGAATTGGTGTCTTCTGGAATCAACAAACCTCCAAAAATTGTAGATCAAGATAAGAGATATAAAATATTGCATGATTAAACATATAGAACACCACTCAACCATGAATACACAAATGACACAAAGGAAATCAAACTCTATGAGGTTGAAGATGCAGATCATTGATAACTTTAAGAAACCCCCTAAAAAAGATATAAATCTTTCTGAATCTTTCATTTTTTTGGAAATAAGTAATACTTTCTATTGGTGAACTCTTTCCTTTTCTTCAAAAAAGTATTAATTTATTTGACATTTTTTTTAAATTAATAGAAATTTGTAGAACATATTGGCAAATCTTGATGAAGAACAGGAAAATGTATTAATTACCTTGGTAAATCATTCCTTGTAAAAAAATAAAACTTTATGAAAAAGTAATGGCTTGAGGGTGGTAGTGATTGACTAGTTCTAAGTTTAAGGTGTAGTGCTCATGTTTATAATTCCTTAATTCCTTAATATTTTAAATCAAACATTGAATATTTCAAATCGCCCTTAAATTTACTTTCACCGCCATTGATTTTATTTATAATATAATTGTTTGGGTTCAATTTTAGGCCCCATGGACATTAGAGCTCTATGGGTATATTTTAGCACATGGAATCTAACCCCAACCATTAGATTATAAATAAAATTAATAGTGGTGATTGAAATTGGCGATATGGACCTAAAGTAACCAATAATTATATAATATTATTTGTTGAATTAATTTCATTTTCTACTATAACTTATAAAATTTAGGTGAATCTAATCTAATTAGGTATTGAATATTATAACAAAATTTTGAGTTTAAATTTTTTATAAAATATTTTTTATGATTTAACCAAGACTAAAATAATATTTTGTAAAAATGTGGTGATTTAGGTCATCTTACAACTTGTACTATTAGCCAAATTTTGAATTCCCAATTTCAAATATTCGCCAATTGGCGAATATTAGCCACTAAAAAAGTCACTGATGCAGATAGTACTATGATTCTAGAGTACGATCAACAAATGCATGACAAACCTATATTACACTAATAAAATGTGTATCGTAGTGCTCTACATAAGTATTACAACTTGTACTATTAGCCAAATTTTGAATTCCCAATTTCAACTATTAGCCAATTGGCGAATATTAGCCACTAAAAAAGTCACTGATGCAGATAGTACTATGATTCTAGAGTATGATCAACAAATGCATGACAAACCTATATTACACTAATAAAATGTGTATCGTAGTGCTCTACATAAGTATTAGTATCTTGAATATATGCCAGATGCAAGGTTTAGAAGGATGCACGCAAAGTGTTCGAAATGCCTAAGAAAGATGTGTTCTCATGGACTATGATAACTAAAATATGCACAAACCCAATGTTTTGATGAGAGCCTCAAGCAATTTGACCAAATGTGATTAACTGGTCTACAGCTAGATAGGGATGCATTTTCCATTGTTCTCTCAACTTGTTTTAGCTTTAGCAGCTTTAGAGTTTGTGAAACAGTTCCATGAGGATGTTATGAGGAAAGGATTGTAGTCATATGTCTTTATAGAAAGTAACCTTGTTGACATATGTAAAATGTGGAAATATAATGGATGTGCAAAAAGTGTTTGGTAAAATGATTGGGTTAAACAATGTTTTCACGAAATGAAATGATTGTAGGGTATGCTATGCATGGTCAAGGAAAGGTGGATCTTCAATTCTTTGAGCAAATGCAATAAGAAGACATAAAACCAGAATATGTAACTTTTATTGGTGTATTATTTGCATGTAAAGAGTGTAATTTCGAGGTATCGAGTCCAAGTTTTTATAAGTCTCAAAAGATGTCAGGATGAGAGGATTTGAGTGTCAATTTGAGTTGCATTGGAAGTGGATTGAGTTGGGTGAGTTGCATAAGAGGATGCCTAGGAACTTTGCAATGATAAAGAGTAAATGATTTGGGTAGGATGGACATGGGTCTTGTAATGAGGTCTATTTTGGATTTGAGGTGATTTAGTAATGGAGGTATGAGATGCAATGGATTTATAATGGCTAAAATTTAATGATCTGCATCAAGTATTTAAGAGTTGGATTTTGCATTAGATATTTGAGCTTAACAGTTGAGCAAGTAGACATGAGAAATATTTGATATGCATGCATTGCAAAAAGGCATTAGATTTACATTGGGCTTGGATTGAGGTGATTAAGTATTGTTAAGCCTATATAAGGTGAGGTGAAACTATATTTAAATAAGTAGTAAGGACACTTAGTGGGAGTTAAGATGAAGTAGGTATGGGCAAGCTTCATGAGGAGTTTTTTGCTAGATGGTTGTTGGGCTAACCAAAGAGTTTGAGTGCTATTGAAATAAATTGAGTAAATCCATGAACTAGATAAAAATAAGTTGTGAGGTGCTAGAAAGCTAAGTCCAAGATAATTTAGGATGCCAAGTGCAAGTCTTAAAACTTAGAAAAAATTATGACAAAACTAGTAGTGGATTTTGTTGGAGTAGCCAGGATCTACTTGCAAACTCAAAATAATCCACAAATAAGCATATGAAAAATGATAAAATATCATAAGCATGTGATGTGTTGATATGTACAAATAAGCCTTGATTATAAAAGCAAGGATGAAGAGGTGAGAATGTAGGAGTCAAACTCTAAATACTCCTCCAAATATGAAACAAGTGTAGGACTTTATCGAAAAGTGTTGGGACACTTGGTGAGTCTACATAAGGTGAGATAAAATTTTAGATAATCTCTATGTGAGCTTAAGTGTAGAGTGAATAGGAATTTACTAAGGAGGCTAAAAGTTAACTAGTTTGATAATACCTCTTTTCACACTAACACCCCCCTTAAGCAATAAGAAAAGGAGACATAAGGAATTTGTAGTTGGAGATGAAGTTATGGTATATCTTAGGAAGGAAAGGTTTCTAGTAGGAACATACAATAAGCTAAAGATGAGGAAGATTGGACCATGTAAGATTCTCAAGAATTTTGATTTAGGAAATGTATTTTAAGTGGAGTTACTGGAGATACTTGGTATATCACCTATTTTCAATATTGCACATTCATGAGAACCACGAAGGACAATCAAGTGGGATAAACAATGAAGTAGGACTGGAGCAATAGTTACCACATCAACCACAAGAGCAGATTGAGTAGATCTTGGACACCATAACTAGAAGGAGCACTAGGAACAAGCAGTACAAGGAATACTTGGTGAAGTGGAAAGGCAGACCAGTAGAGGATTCATCATGGATTTCTTAGGCTGAGGTGGACCACTTTGGTTTTCCTCTAGCCTCTAGAAGGTGAGGGACTCACTTTTCTTCCAACCTCGGGGGTTTGATGCAAGAGCATCCCTGGTTGTAAATCAATCATGTATCAACCAAAAACATTTATTTTCTTGTAGTTTAGTCTATAGTTGTCTCAACAATTTCTTTCACATTTTACCACAATGTCATTTTTCATCTTGTGGAGCAGGATATTGGTTCTACATGATTTCATCTTCAACATATCAAATTTTTTGGTGATTTGCATTCATTTGCAGAAAGTTATCGCTCTCAGAATTTCACTATCAATTCTCAGACAGAGCATTTAGGGCCTATCTAGCTTAGATTAATTGTGCAAACCTTTTCTGTAACATGTAGAGCTTAATGGAACATCATTCAAGGCATTTAGTTCCATGTGAAATTTCTTGGAGATCCACAATTCATTTCATTTACCAATGGGATATATTTTCATGTTTGAGGCTAACCTACATGTTTGATCTTGCATTGGGTTTGTAAACCCTTGGGGACGATGTGGATCATAATTGGAGTTAGAGATTCAAATTTAAGATCATTTGTAATCCTTTGGAAATCAGTTAGTTAGGTAGTTCATAGATAGAAGAATACTTCAATTTGTCCAATTGTGGATTGTAATAAGGCCTTGTGCCAATTGTGATATCTATAATACCCTTGCGGCAGGCCTATGAGCCCTAATCAAATTCCACATATAAGGTGTATGATGCATGTAAGATTGAAAGTTGTTAAATCAATAATAATTCCTATTTTTTGAGCATTTCTTGTGTTATTTCCGTTGTGTTGAACTCTAGGCTACATGGTTGTACAATCCTTTTTGGACCCTCCATCCATGACTGCACCAAGTTTAGAACCCTCTTAAGTACATGTACCTAATTATGCTTATAATTTACCCATTTAATTTGTGTTTCTAGGAAATTAAGTTCAATTCAAGAAATTGAATTAAATATTTATTTAACAAACTTTTGAAGAGGTAAAAAGGGGTTGTACTAGGGCACCCAACACCCTTGTCACACTTAATCAAGCCCCAAGTTTAAAATATTTTTTGTCCATCTCAATATGTTTAAGAATTCAAAATCGTTTGTTGACATGTCTTAACAATTAATGCGAAATATGTTTAAACTCATATAAATTCAAGTTCTTCCCTCCATTTGAACATCTAAGATTTATCTAGAAGCTAATTGAATATCTCTCTAGCATCCTAAAGGCACTTAATGCAATTTCAAGAGAAAAACAAGTATAGGATCTACAACATAATTATAGTCAATTACAAGTCTATAACACATCAACAAATTCATGTTCATACATTGTACGATGTTTCATGCTCATTTTTTTATTATTATGAGCACTAACACTTACATGATCTCCAAGCATCCTCCTATTTCTCCTTGTATGTGATGAGCAAAGTGATTTCAATCCAACAAGGATTTTAGATCTCATGGTAAGTTCCATTTGTTTTTTTTATCATTCATTATTCATTCATTTGCCTCTACTCCCTCGAGAGAATGCAATTTATACTATTATCATCATAGTTATTTGTGGAAGTGGAAACACCAAAAGGGGGTTTGACCAAGGCAAGCCCCTATGTGGCATAACCCATCTTCCCTTGTTTATCTTGCAAGTTAGACGTCTAAAATGGATTTTAGATCTCAAGGATTCAAAACCATAGCTTAAGCATTCATGTGCTTCTTATCAACAAAATAGGGTAAGCTAATTATTCACAAATTTTCAAACCATATCTAGGTTTTCATAGTCTGAGACCTGCAAACACTATTGCACCTGCACCAATTTTGAAACCATAGAATCCAACACTTTTGTACAACTAGGGAACCTAACACCTCTGTCCTGCCAATTCAACCTCATATTTAAATGCTAGGTTCTTCTCTATCTACACTCTCCATACATGCTCTATATTTCTACTTTTTTGTTTTACATTTTTTAGATTATGTAACAGTTTGTCACATTGACTTTAATTCACTTATTTTACTAAATTTTCTAATCAATCACCACATTCTATCATCAAACAAAAGGAGACCAAAACCATGACCAACCTATTTGCCTCTCCCTTGAGGATAGTAGCTAAATAGTGTCTCTTGGCTACTTTTGTATCCCTCAATGTTTATGGTGGAATGAGTGACTTAGGTTAAGTTTTTATCTTATATCGCATTTCGCCATTTCTTACAATACCAAGGGCCATGCTTGAGGATAACCTCATCATGGCTAGCCTCAACAAAATGAAAAAGAAAGAACCCCTTAGTGAGGTTTTGAACATCAAGATGAGCCCTATGTGGGACCCAATGCTTATTGACCCCTTTTTGGAGCATTATTTTAGGGGGGTTCTCCCAAAAAAATCTTATTAAAGTAAAATTCTCTAACCATTTGCGAGCACTATCAAACTCAAGGATGGGAAAAAATTGCATTCACTAGAGATTTAGAATGTGTACCTCATCATTATTTTTCGAACAAACTTCAAGGGACACTTTCTCAAGGGAGCCATTGTGTAGAGCCACCAAATTATCAACACCAACATGAACTACTAGGTTCAAGTCATTTTAGGCCATATAAAGGACAAACTGAAAATCCACAATAAATGCAGAAGAATAGAGTTTCTTGCACTAATGGCACGGATTGACAAAAGGGTAGCCAAGGACAGTAGAAAAGACACAAACCCTAGTAGAGCACAACACAACAAACCTCTCTTTTCTTCTATTTATAATTTAGTAATTAATTAAATAATTTTGAAGTAAATGTATCTATTCATACATTATAAAGAATGTAAAAAAATAAAATAAAATATCTTTTTAAATAAGCACATTTATCTCTATATAAATACATAATTTAAATACTATTTTATTTTAATATTAATATATTATTTTCAAAAACCAAAATACAACTCATATATATTTTTTTAAACTAAAAATATAAAATTAAAATTAGTGAAGAAAAATATAAAAGTTAGAGGATGCAAAAAAAGAAAACTATTTATCTATATATATAATGAATAAAATAGTTGTAATATAAACTTAAAATATAATATATTATATATATTCATAAATAAAATAAATTATATACATGTATATCTTATTAATATATAAAAATATTCCCTACTTTAAACAAATGATATATTAATAAAAATTAAATATTTTTTAATATATAAATGTATTTCTTTAATATATATATATATATATATATATATATGTATGAAAATTTCTATCATGGTGTAGCTCCCATTATATTAAAATACGATGTCAAAAGCATTATAGATAACATATATTCATACAATCTTGCACATGATTCTCAATGAAGTAAAATGTGTAGTCTAGAAATCATTTCTTGTTGTCTTTTAATCAGTATTGGCATGAGAATGTTGTCCTAATGGGCCATGAAGAATGCATAACTTGTCTCCAAGTCATTTTTTGTCAACGTATCCCTTACTAAAGTGATAGCCTATTTAAGGTTTGTGTTCCACTTTGCTATTGTGATCATATCTAGATCACATTACCAACAAGATTAGAGACTAGGTTTCTGCATAACATTGTGTAGAGGAGGAGATTCAACACCCTCAAGATGACGAAGTATAAAGGGGCGGATAGTCCTCAAATACCTTAGGGATCAAAGCTCAGGTGACAGGGTGAGAGATGAAGATTATTATTTATGTTTTATGTAGAATTAGAGGGTGAGAGTTTTAGAAACTAAAAGAGTAGGTTGCAAAGGTCCTCTACACAAACTAGCAAGCTCTCAGCCAAGGACAATAGCCTAGCGTGCATACGTCCCCGCAACATGTTGTAGTCTCATATGGACGAAAACTGAGTTTACCATAGAAAATGACTTAAATCCTACTAACAGTTTCAATAATTGAATACTCGAAATGGACTTAAGAAATAGAGAAATGCAGACAACATAAACTAAACTAAATGGAAGGGAAATGATAAAATGAAGAAGACACAAGAGGTCCAAGAATGAAGCCTCCAACAAAGCTCCAACTTCAATACCTACACACATAGAAATGAGAAAATGGTTGGGATTACTTTAGGGGATTGACTTAGTCAAACCCTCGTGTAGGTGTTCCCACCTCCACGAATATCCAGATAGATAGAGATAAAGAAAATAATAGATGAGATAAGAAAGTAAATAGATGTGCTAGAATACTATGCTATCAAAGTAAATAGGTAATGCAACAATGAAGCTACAATTACCCTCCCTTAGCAAGTGAGAGATGTTGAAAGATAAGCTATAACCTCCAAGCTTGTATGAGATGTGTCAATGATGACAAAGCTTTGATGTAGAGAGAAAGTATGCAAAGAAGGTGGTAAAGAGAGCACAAAAGCTTGAGAATAAGAGAATGAGAGTGAAAGAATGAAGAAGATTGAGAGAATGAATGAGAAAAAAGTGAGATAGATTGAATAAATGACTGGATGAGAGGGAAAAATGAAGTATATGCATGGAGGGGGTCGTTCCAATGTGATTGCAAGTTACAGAGGTGTTACACTTCGCGGGTGGGTAGGAAGTGTAACGTCCAAACGACTACTATAGTTAGGAATCTTTTTGAGATGTTCATGCGGTGCACGGTCGTCTGTGACAAAAAATCATCAAGTAACGAATAGGAATGAACATATTAAGGACAAAATTAAAGGAATATTGCATTGTCAAATTAATTTATCTAAAGGGGAGGTTTATGGAATGTGAAATTGCATAAGATGCAATTTTTGACATTACACATTGATATGGAACCGATTTCCTCTGTCATGAGCCTATGAGAAAAAATATATTTATTACTAATATACCCCAACACACATCTCTCATCTTTCTCACCATATTATACAAGAATAACTCCAATAAAATTGCATCGTCAAGGGCATGTTGCATGTGTTTCTCCTTGATGACCTCAAGGATGGATTTTTTTCAATCTCTAATGATACATTGAAAACTCATCAAAGTTGACACTCCAAGCTTCCTAAATTACAATCACAAACATAACTCGAGAAATTCATTATTTTTGCCATCTTTTGTTAATGATAAGAAAAAGTATAAATATTATTAATATATGAATAATAATATTTATTTAAATTAATTAAATAATTTTTAAGTATATCTATTCATACATTATAAACATTGTAAAACATAAAATAAAATAAAATAATTTTTTTAAATAAATACATTTATATCTATATAAAAATGCAAAAAAACAATATTTTATTTTAATATCAATATATTATTTTCAAAAACCAAAATGCAACTCATATATTTTTTAAAACTAAAATTATAAAATTAAAGTTAGTGAAGAAAATATACATTTGGTAGAACTATAAAAAGTATGGCCTCCGTGGAGGAATGTCAATGTGTTCAAGTCACTAGGGTCTAGGCCTTATCACCTATCAACAATTCCTTAACTACACCATCTTCTATGGCACTACTAATATGGAGATGTCAACTATCATCAAGAGGACTTTGAATCTTCATTCATTTTCCTTGGGCCAAGCAATAAATTTAACAAGCCTAGCATATATATCTTCAATGTGAAACATGCAAATATGGAAATGCCAACTATCATCAAAAAGACTTTGGATCTTCATTCACTTTTCTTGGATGAAGCAATAAATGGAGACAAGTCTAACATATATAACTTCAATGTGAAACATGCAATTCAACAAAGAGTTGTTGACCATCTCAACTTCAAAATTGAATCTCTTCTTAACAAATATCTTCAAGTCCTTTTGTTTAAAAGTGCTTCCAAACCTTCCTTGTGGAAAGATACTATTAACTTCTTAGAAAGAAAAAATTTAGCTCCCTCTTGCTAGAAGGATTATCATGATTAAAGTTGTTCTATATGTGATCCATATTTACATTAAGTCCCACATTCAACTTACAAAGAGGGTGGCACAAGACTTAAATGGCACGATTAAAAGTTTCTCTAGGATGGATCAAATGATATAAGAAGAATACCACTAATCAATTGAGATACTATAAGAAGGCCAAGGAGCTGGGTGGCGTCAGTATTCGATGCAGCGAAAAACATAACATGGCATTGAGTGCAAATCTTGTTTGGAAATTATATGAAGATCCTTTGGTGCTGCGAAGTTATATTTTATAGAAGAAATATATTGACAATGAAAGTACTAATAGGATCCTCACAATCACAAATCCACCTTGTAGATCACAAATTTGAAAATTCATGATATTTGTTAACTGATCATTTGTCATGGAACATTTATAATGAATGGTCCACCAGCTTCCAGACTGATCCATAAATGGCGAGCCTGTCCTTGATTCGTTCCTAGATCTGCAAGGTTGCAAAGACGTGATGAATGATTTATGGGGGGACAAAGTGGCCGACTATGTGGAGTGAAATTTGAATGATCCTGGTTGGCATTACCACAATTTTAATGGTGCACCGTTACCTCGGTAGGAAATAACAAAACTAGAGGATATTTCGGCTTGCAAAAACATTTTCTTATCTCATGAAGAAGACAAAATTATTTGGATAAGCTCTAAATAAAGGAGATACACAGAATGGAAAAACAAGGCTGAGTGTTTGTTGCCTTGCCACTGAATGATTACTCGATAATGCATGTGTATACACAAGAAAATGTGGTGATAGACCTTTTGGCTAACCATGACTGTAATATGCCTCATGCTAACTACAGTTATAATCACCCTGAAGTTTGGGACAGTCTATGGAAAATATTAAACATTGATCTTATCTCGAGAGATGATTCGACCAACTGCCTAAGCCCTTAAATCGTCTTCAAGATGATCTGCTAATTAGAGTACAATAAATTTATGTGTTAGTTTTGATCGCCTATTTAATGGTGCCTAGGATAGTGCAATGGAGATAAGATTTTAGTCACGGTGGTTATGGACAACATGTGATGCAAACGTGCAAAGGAAGAGGTCTCTAGTTGTGAGACCTTTTCAAACTTCAGAATCTTGATATGCAAATTTTTATCATGGAAATGATTGGAGAACTGCAAGAATTTTTGCTAGGCACATTCATGATTTCCACTAGTTGGTGACCTTCTCATAATGGTTGAAAAATGTATGCAAAGCTTGTTTTAATCATTGTTTTAACAATAGGGCGGTGGGTCTAGAGCTCAATTGGCTAAAGCATCTTGTTGAAGGCAAGAGGTCATGAGGTCTAGTCTTCCCCCTGTCTTCATGGTACTGGTGGGCATGTCCCACTAGCATCACCGATCATGTGAAAAAAGTTTACTAGACACACTACAGTTTATAGGGACGGCTACCCAATGAAGAAGGCCAAAATGACCATTTAAAACTATGACAGGGTGAACTCTATGCATGATCTTGGGGGAGTATTCTATAGACAAGACATCAAAAACAATGATATCATATGAATGTGCTACAAGGCCTTCTCTCAGACTTGATTACAAGAAAATTTGTGGATTTTTTGAAAACTTCTTTCCAATCATCCTAGCCTCCTTTCTCCCTAACAATGACTCATTGAAGGAAATCAAAAAAGATCTCAAATATATTCATAACCAAATATATATATAATGAATAAAATAATTGTAATTACGCCGAGAGGCGTAACCTACAGTGACAGCACGGGTGGAGCGTGACCGTGTAAAAAAAAAATGTTAACTTATAAAAAGTAAAAGCCGACAACCAAAGCGTTTATTAAATATTATATATTTTCCGTCATAAATTTTCTAACTAATTAATTAAAAGCCGACAACTAAAGAGATATGAAATAGTATATCATTTCGGTCATAGCTTTTGGAACTTATATAAATAGGAAGTAAATAGTGGGAATAAAAAACAAATTAGTATCGGGAATAGTGTGAGGTGCAGGAATAAATAGTGTGAATAAATACAAAGGTGCAAATAAGTTACATTATAATATTTGTTTTATTATAAGTAAATAAATTTTTAATAAAATATCTATTATAAGAAAGTAAATATTTTTTTAGTTTTATTCTTTTTGGGTAAAAAAATAATTCTATTATAATGCTTTTCAATTACAAATAAGAAAGTAATTTAATGTAAAATATAAATATATTATTAATTGTTTTTAGTTTTATTCTTTTAGGGTAAAAAAGTTAATTTCATAATGCTTATATTATAATATTTTTTTATAAGCAAGTAAATAATTTTTAATAAAATATCTATTATAAGAAAGTAAATATTTTTTTAGTTTTATTCTTTTTAGGGTAAAAAATTAATTCTATTATAATGCTTTTCAATTATAAATAAGAAAGTAATTTAATGTAAAATATAAATGTATTATTAATTGTTTTTAGTTTTATTCTTTTAGGGTAAAAAAGTTAATTGCATTAAAATGTTTTTAATGCTTACATTATAATATTTATTTATAAGCAAGTAAATAATTTTTTAATAAAATATCTATTATGTGATTAATATATCACATACAAAAACAAGCAAATAGTGCAATGGATTAATACATTTGATTTGTAATCAAAGGGTTATGGGTTCAACTCGCATTGTGGGTTTAAAAATTAATATATTTTTTAATTAATTTATTTATTACTAATTTTATTGAAAAAGTTATTAATTAACATAATTGTAATCATAAAAAAAATCAAAATAAACATGTAATGCAATGGATTAGTGTGCTTTGTTTATAATCATAAGGTTGTGGGTTCAATTCTCATTTGGATTCAAAATTTAATATATTTTTCAATTAAAAGTGAATATTACTATGAAATGGTATGTGTAGAAAATAAAAGGCAACCCTATTTTATGAGTGTGTTGTATTCCATATAGAAGGCAACCCTATTTTATGAGGGTGTTGTATTCCATTAAATTGTGTCTATATATATCAATTCCATTAAATCTAAAGTGACTTACTTTGATAGCATGCACTTTCTTTATGTTTGCTAACCTTAATTTTATTGTTCTTTTATTTTCAGCGAATAATCTAATTAAAAATGTCACGGAACGAATCAAAAATCATAGATGAAAGCCCAACTGCCTCTATAAGGTCAAACGATTTTGTTGAAACCCCTATCGACAAATGTGCAAGAATAGTTTGAGAGTGTTGCAATAACATTGTCAAAGAAATTGAAAATACAAGCTTAATGATCGATGATGATGTTGAGGAACTGGAAATAATGACAATGGAAGCTATTGCAAAAAATTTCATGAGGCATATACTATAGTAGGTGCATTTCCAAATATGCTCAAAGACGTATATAAAGATCACTATGAAAATAAAGGTCGTAATACCAATCTCATTGCTGAAGAATTTGTAATGTATTTACACCATTACAATGAGATGTAATTACTATAATCCCTTTTTATTTGACCTTCAATACTTCTTACATTTACAAACTTTGAAGACTTTGAAAAAAAAATTTGAAGAGGATGTGTGGCAACATACAAGACTTCCATTATGCTACTCATTATTTGTAATGTACATGGTTTTTTAAAATGTGTGGTATTAAATATATTTTTTAAGTGGATGTGTGCCAAATCTATACGAAATATTACATGTGCTTCAAATATAAGTTACAATATTTTTAAGCAAATTTTTAAAGTTTTTTTACACATTTTATCCAATTTTTATTTTCAAATTTTAAATGATTTAGAAAAAAAATCATGTTATACAAATGATAATAGCAATTAAATATATATATGAAAATTGATTATGATCTCTTGCTCCACCAGCTCCCGAGTTCTTTGAGGCTTGCAATTCCCTGTCACTCAAACTCAACAGGTGGCCTATTTGGAATATTGCTGCTCACGATAAATTTGTGTGGAATCTTAGTGGCAGTGGTGAGGTCACGGTCAAAGCTGCCTATAACTGTTTCTTTGATGATGGTGCTTCATCTCCCTCTGTGAAGCGTATCTGGTGCAAGTTGAGCCTTCTGAAAGCCAATGCTTTCCTTTGGATTGCCTAGAAGCGAAGAGCTCTTACATGGGATAGATTACAGAAGCTAGGAAAAGTTGGTCCCTCAAGATGTGTGTTGTGTTGGTGCGATGAAGAAAGCAATGATCATATGTTTCTTCTCTGCCCTTATGCAAGGAGGGTCTGGTCTCTATTCCTAAACCACTGGGGGTTATCATGGGTTCTCCCCGGGGATGTCCCCCTATTGCTTGCCTATTGGACCCTGAAGATTAAGAGCCCGGGGCTACAATTTATTTGGCAGATTGCTCCGTCGCTGATCATATGGAATATCTGGCTCGAACGCAACTAGAGAATTTTTCTTGAACAAGAAAAGCTGGCTGACAGAGTTTGGGACTTGGTGGAGAGCTCCATGGCGGATCTTGGTCAGGTCCACAATAAGAAGTTCAACTCCATATATTCTAAAGAATTGCATTGGGCCAATGCTTGGCCACGCTTTAGGTGGTTGATGACCAATACCCACACTGGGAAGTAGGATATGGCCAATGTGGATTGGGTGGCCCCTAAAGTTAGCTGGATTAAGTTAAATATTGATGGTGCTGCAAAGTGCAATCCTGGGGCTACTGGCAGCGGTGGTGTCTTTAGGGACTCAAGGGGTCAACCTCTAGGTCTCTTTGCTTCTGACTGTGCCATCTCAACAAACAACTGGGCAAAAGCCTGGGCCTTGTGGAAAGGGCTTTCCCTTGCTAGGATCTATGGCTGGAAGCAACTTTGGGTAGAAGGGGACTCAAAACTTCTGATTGAAGCCATACAAGGGAAGAGACTGAAGAATTGGAAGCTTGGCGCCATAGTGGAGGCTATAATATCAGTTAAACGTGACTTTGAGGATATCTTCTTCACCCACATAAAAAGATCTGGCAATCAGTTCGCCGACTGGGCTGCCAAATATGGGGTCAATTTGTTGGCTAGGACTGGGGAGGCTAATCATGTTTGGTGGTCTAACTTCCCTTCTACTGTATACAAACTATTACAGAATGACATCAAACTCCACCCTCCTTGATTTTGTTTTTGTCTACATTCGGTGGTTTCAATTTTGATCTTGCATGTGTCCTTCTCTTTCTTGCTACTGTTGTTTTGATTTCTCCTCCTTTGGCTTTGCCTCGACCGTATGGTTTCCCTATTTTCGGTTCCTGGATCCTTAAACCAGGTTTTTTATAGCAAAAAAAAATTGATTATGATCTTCATGATTGAAAAAATTAGATGCCTTGATAAATCTCTACATACTTTATATAATTATATAAATAAAAAATTAATATTTAATTTGTATTTTTAATAAATTATTTAATAAATGTTTAGAAATCAATCTTCACCTAACTCTAATTCTAACTATATCTCCTAACCCTAACCCTAAACAAAATTAATAAACCTAACCCTAACCCAAACCCTAATCCTAAAAATAATCCTAACCCTAACCCTAACCCTAACCCTAACCCTAATAAAAGTTTGAACCTAACCATGTTTGACCCCTAACCATAACTTATATTATATTTTTATAATAAATAAACTAAAATATTATTATTTATCTAATAATATAATCAAATAATATAATGTTTCCTTCATCTATCTCCAATAGTGGACCCACAAATACATACTCATCTGCATTTGAATCAAACTCCATATAAACATAATTCAGTTGGTAAAAAAATTTTGATCTGAATTGCATGTTGGTAAAAAATGTTTTGATCTAAAACTTTACATGTAAGTTCACTAAGCAGGTCTTGTGAATGGAGCTTTAGGATACATCAGAAATATCATATACAAACCTGGATGTAGCCCACCAGATACACCTACATATGTTATGGTTGAATTTGATAATTAATCTGGAATTCCTTTTGAAGATGCATCTCCAAATTTAATTCCAATTTCACTAATACAAAGGTGCCACACACATCAATTGCCCCTACGATTGGCTTGGGCACTAACTATCTACAAATCACAAGGGTTAACTCTTTCCAAGGCAACAATTGATATAGGACCAAGAGAAAGGGCAGGAATAACATTTGTTGCTATATCAAGTGTTAAGTCTTTGGATGGAATTAGAATCTCACCACCATTTACATATGATCGTTATGAAAAAATGAAGACAGGAAAGCAACTCGCCAAAAGAAAATAAGAAGAAGAAAGACTAAAATCTTTGGAAACATAACATTTTTAAGTGATGTATATATTTTTCAAGTGAATTCTTCTATTAATATTGATATTAAATTTTTGGTATAAAAGATGAATTCTCTCATTCATTATGAATTCCTATTGTACACATCTCTTTGTGCATTTGAATAAATATGATATGAATCATGATTTGTAAAGTATTATAATTCTTTATTTAAAACAAAATAAGTGATAAATTCTTATTTTACATTGTGCATTGTGGATGCTACTAGCTTATCTATCTTAATACATTAATCTATATATTATACGTCGAGACATATCATTTTCGAGGCGTATTTTTTAAATTCAAAAAGCAAAAAAGTGAAAAAAATACGCTTCAAAAATGATATCTCTCGGCGTATAATATATAGATTAATATATTAAGATAGATAAGCTAGTATAAATTACATATATAAATAATACTATTATTATATTATATATATAAATTAATAATTTATATATATAAATAATAATACTATATATATATATAAAAGAATAATAATTCTTATAAATAAAATAATTATTAAATAAATACATAGTACAGTATATACTTTTAACAAATAATAAATATTAAAATCAAAATTAAATATTATTTTTATATATAAATGTATTTATTTAAGAAATATTTATTTTATTTAAAAAGAATATAATTATTAATATATGAATAATATTTTTAAATTAATTAATTAATTAATGTTTAAGTAACTTTATATTCATATGTTATAAACTAAAATAATTTAGAATAATTTTAAACTAAAATAAAATAACTGAACAGTTGGGATGTATATATATATATATATTGATACTATAGGCAATATATTATTTTCAAAAACCAAAATACAATGCATATATACTTTTAAAAATTAAAATTAGCAAAATATATATATATATATAATAACAGATGAATTACAAGAAAAAAGAAGAAAAACATAAAATAAATATTTTTTTTTATTTTACTTTATCATTAATAAAAATAAATATATATTAATAAATTAACTAATTTTATTTAGTAGAAAAGTTATGTATTTTTAAATATGTAGACATTAAATTTTTAAAAATATCTTAATTTCTATAAATAAAACTATTAAAAAATAGCATATAACATAGATAAGGATAAGTCATCCTTCAGCTAAAGAGTTGTAAGCAAGGGGATCTAGTCCATCAAAATCATCCATATGTCCCAGTCTAATCATGCTTCGAGAATTTGAACATTCATGAATGATGTAATCAGAGAACATACCACCATCCTCACCAGATGTATTCAACTAATTCAACTACAATACTTTAACATTTACTATACACTTTCAAAATATAAACAAAACAAAACAACTAAAATAAATAAATAATGACTTTTTCTTAAAATTAAAATTACATACAAAAATTAAAAATTAAAAATCTATATATTAAATAAAATAACTGAACGTTTTTAAATAAAATACACTTTATTATATAATTGAAAAATTAAATACACTGTTACAGAAACAGTTAAAATGTCAACAGGGTTGACAAAAAAACTACCATATATATATATAATTAAAAAAGTTAAATACACCGTTACAACACAACATGCTAGTTAGGAAACAGCCAAATTGTAACGCGGTTGACAAAATATCCAACTGGAAAAAACGAAATAAACAATATAATAAACTGATTACAGGCTGTCCATGAAAAGAACTGTGACGCAATTGACTTGGCCGTGTGATCTTTCATACCTACAATTAAATGTCACCTCCCAAAATATATGCGAGATCTGCGGGAGCGTGATATTTTATGTTTTTTAAATTATCTCTACTTGTAGAGCACGCAAATCTTCAACTTCACATGTCATATGACCGTGATACTTGTAATCCACACGCTGAATTTCAAGAGAAAACCAAGCATTATGGGTTGGTGACTAAGTACGACCAGGGAAGTTCTAGAGGACAATTTTTATTTTTGTTTTATATGAAGAAATTAGTATTACCTAGCTAGCTCCTTATTTTTTATAACCTGGTCATATGAGTAGTTAAAGTCAAGATTCGAACCTGCCATTCCAATTTTATTAGATGTCTTCGAAGAGATTTCAGCTAACTATTAGCTTCTTGTTTCTTTTGGTCGTGGTCATATGTTGATTTATTGTAATTTTTACTAGTTTGCATTGTTATTCTCCTTAACTGGTATCTGTTATTCTTTGTACTCTTGCTTTGTTCAATATTAAAAAAAATCGAACCTACGATCATTATTATTGTTTCAATGATTTAATCATCAAATATACATCTTATGGACTAAAGGACTAATAATTTTATGATGAGTTATTTGGATTAACTAAATAAATATTATTGATAAATATAATTAATTTAAATAATAAATTATTATTTTAGAAAATTGAATGTAAATGAAATTGTGATATAAATTTTTGAACTATTCTAAGTGGAAAGATAATTAATTATGTAATGGAAGGTGTGTTATTTAAATAAATAAATAAAGTTTGTAAACTTTAATTAATTAATCTCACACAATAAAATTGAGTTTATGTAAATAGAAAAGTGTATTAAGATATTTAAATTTAAAAAAAATTGTTAGAAAAGTGTATTAAGATATTTAAATTAAATTTTATACAAAAAATTAGGTTTATAAATTAGATGGTGAGAATAATTTTTAATAGAGAGGAAGATGTAGAAACAAGGTGTTTTGAACAAAAACACGTTTTAGAGTGGTATGATAGTCATAATTATGTTTATACTTTCGCATATCTATTTATCATCCTTGGAAAATAAATGAAACAACAGCAAAGTTAATGTACTATAAAGTTCAAAATATTAAAATAAACATAAATGAATGAAAGTACAAAAAAAGGTTCAAAATATGATTTAACAAATGACAATCAATGGAGTTTGTAAACACGTCACTTAACAACCTACATTTAGGACTTGGAGAAAGGTTTTGATTATATAAAAGTTTGTCAAAATGGTGACACCTTTATTTTGATTTTTTGACTTTCACAATAGTCAAAATAAAAAATAGAATGTATGTGCTTAACCTATGTGTGTCTAGGTCTAAGTTAAGATGTTGTGAATGATAATAAACCAAATCTATAGATTATTATTCTATTGCATAATAAAAATGACAGCAATATATTTTTAGTCTATAGAAACGTTGCTACTCTAAGTGTGTACAAAAAGGTAAGCAACATAATGGCACAATCCAAGTGGTGCCAATAGAAAAACAAAGAGAGTAAAGGTAGTGAGAGATTATAACAAATATGCTAGTGTTAGCAGTAATAAAGTATGAATATCTTTGTAGAAAGCAAATATTGAGCAAAGTTCGTAGAAAAAATAATAGATGTGGTATTTTCAAAAATAATAATAAATATAATAATTACCTATTACAATAAGAGAAGTATGTAGATGTTAATGATCAAAAAACGTACAAATAAAATTGAGAATGAAAGAAAAAATTAAAAATGAATAGAACAACTGATTTACATGTACCTTTGCTTGAAATCAAGAAGCAAATGCAAGTTGCAACCAGAATATAACATGTATATGAATCAAATATTTAGTAGCTTGGTTTCTTTCAAAGAAATAGTTTGTGCTTCAAACCCTCTAAATAAGTCTTAGAATGTCATAAAATATTGTATCTAGCATTAAAAAGAGACATCAAATACTATCCAAATTATTTTTTAGTGTATAAAATATATATAATACTTGACAACATATGAGAAAATACATTGATATAACATGGTATATGATCTATGTAGTGTTGAAAAGTAGAAAAAAACATAAGGTAAAATATTTGTACATAGAAGGAAGTAGGGGAGAGGGGACGACACTAGTGCAAGGTCATATAGTGGGGACAGAAGTAGTCATTTGTGGGCCCCACAATGGAGCGCCTTAATATCCAATTGTAAAATAGTTTTTATCCATAAAGTCAACAAAAGTAGTTGAATCATTGTACCATCAAAAATTGTATTATAATCAGTTTATATTTGTCCCAAACACAATAGTTATTCACAATCTTACATATCAGAGAATATTCAAAGCACATCTGACACCACCATCTTATAATCCAGTTTGCTTCTTAATGGCTCGTAGCATAAAAACATGCAACCAAAATATAAAATTAGTATAACCCACACTCCCTTTAAATATCACCACTTGCATTACATCACCGCCTATATTTTCATAGGTCCCATGCCATGAGAACAAGTAAGAGCCAAGACTATTCCATCACCAAATACAATCGAACTCACCCCTATCCCACTTTCCTAGCAACACAACACTCAAAGGAAAATCAATCATTCAGATGTGTCCCATCAGTCAAATCCCAATGCACAACTACTGGTACCTTCTCCTATTTTTCCACCTGCAACCACCAAAACAATCATGTTAAAGCCACCAAAATTGCCTGAGAAGCAAAAAAGGATTGCACGTCACAGATACATACAAACTCTGTAATTGAAGGCACCAGATCAAGTTTTCAAATTGGAAAAAAATTAAAGACTCCATACCAAACCAGTATTCAACATATAAAGAGATTTACAAATTCAAAAATGTATTACTCAATCTTTGCCAATTTCCATTTAGCACATCTCACTTTCATATTCATATCTAAATTTTCCTAGAGGCAATGGAAGTCGTAACAACACACTATCAAATTACAGGTATTTTACTGCTACTAATTCTTTATGCCTACAAATGCCAATTTGTTGTATGTTATGCATATTTTTTTCACAAAACTATAAATATCTGGGGTTTCACCTTGATGTTGTTTGCATTGGGTTTTTCATTTATATTATTTATGCCTCAGAATGCAAATATGTTGTATGAGATGTCAATGTTTGTCACAATAACCTATAACTCAATATTTGGGGGTTCAACTTACACTATTTAAGAATATCAAGTCATTTCAACTCAATTTTTTAGTTTTTTTTATATTGTATATGTCTGGGAATATAGATTAGTTGTCATTTTATTTCAAGTATTAATTCCTAGCAATGCATATCTTTTCTTAATGTCTAGCATTGTGTTTGTTCCGAAGTCTTCGTTTGGTTAGGTACCCATACATGTTTGTCTCTGCACTCAAGAAAGCTCCCTTTGTCTTTCACGTGAGGTTTTCTACCTCACTAGGCCTGTACCATTGTCTTTCATTTCAACAATGTTTAACCAATGTTTGTTCATGTCTCACTATACTATTTGTGCAATATATATGTACAAATACAAACACACACACATATGTAAACATACGTATATATATATATATATATATATGCCTAAAAAGAACAATATATTAAAACTAACCGAGTTATTCCAAGTAGCACTATATATATGCCAACATATGTACCAACCATGCACTTCTAATAATATGTTGTATAAAATGTGATAGTTACACTCAACATGTGTTGTAAGTGCTCAAGTAAATGTGATTTCATTTATATTCTATATGCCTAGGAATGTCAATCACTTGTATGTAGTATAACTGTGTCAATGCATTTTTGTTCCATACGATTTAATTGTTACACCTAATTAGGTCAAAGTGATTTCAGTTCAATCCTTAATGCATGTCAATTCTAAGTGATTTCACTTCAATTATTAATATACTATTTATGAATGTTGATGCATTTCTTGTCCATACAATGTGATTGGTACACTAAGATCTGCTCTAACTGATTTCACTTTAATTCTTAATGCCTATTGTTTATGGATGTTGATGCACTCATCTTCCATACAATGTAATTGTTACACCTAATCTTCTCTAAGAGATTACACTTCAATTCTTAATATGCTATTTATGGATGTCAATGTATTTTGGTTTCAATATACCGTTTATGAATGTCAATGTTTGTTTGTTGAATTCAATGTGATTGTTACACCCAATGTGGTCTAAGTGCATAAGGAAAAAAATTTCTCTATAAAAAATGTAATAAGATGAAATATAAAGCAAACTAATTCCAACAATGGCATTACAAATTGTCAACATGCACATTAAAGAAAAACAAATTGTTCATGCATCATTGTGACTTCAATGATGTTCATTGATTATTTTTATCATTGCTTCAAACAATTTTTATAATATCTGCAGGTGCAATATAAAGCTCAAATGAGGTCCAAGCCAACAAAGAAGACAAGCAAGACAAAGTTGTGTGCACATAAAAAAAAGTCATAGTCCCCCTTGTGCAAGAACCTATTGTAGAAGCAAACAGCAGTCCTCAATCTATTGAGGCAGTCTCGAAGATAGTTGCACTTGCATGCAGATGACAACAACATCACGAGAATGGGAATGGTCAACAAAGGAAATGAATAGGGCCCTAGAGGATGCAGAAGATAATGGGATGTCCACAAGGGTTGATGCCAAGAAATGGAGAATCCTAGCTATAACGTTGAGTAATTGGTTAGGTGATCTCGCAAAAACTTCAAAGAAGGGTCCTCCAACTGTCCTCACAAAATAGGAGAAGGGTCTTATTATATATCGGTGCAAAGAAATGGCATTTTCCGGCCATGGCCTTGATATTATCAATCTCAAGGTAGAGGTTTCCCATATTTTTCAAACTAGACCCAACCCTTTCAAGGATGGGCTACTTGGAAAATCATGGTGGATTGGATTCAAGAGATGTCATCCAAAATTGACATTGCACACAATATAAGGTTTCGACAAGGATAGGGCAGTAAACCTCCGACCCACAGTAGTAGTTGGATTTTATAAAACACTATTAGCAACCTATGAAAATGACCTATATGATCCACATAGAATATGGAATTGTCATGAAATGGGGATTCAAGTAGGCATAAATGGATCAATGAGGGTGTTGGCACAATGAGGCAATAGGAGTATCTCACACATAATTCCCAAGAGTCAAGAATGGATAACAATTATGTGTTGTGTTAATGTTGCTAGTCAAACCATATATACTAGGGTTCTATTTGTTCAAGGGAAAGAAGGGGATGCAAAATTACATTGTTACATGTGAACCACTTGCTTGAATGGCAACCCAAGCACACACGTGGATGAAAAAATAACTTTTTTATGAATTGGATGAAACATTTTTGTAACTCGGTTCCAGGGGGTGTCGCCAACTAACATGCACCTTCTCATTTTTGACAGCCATGGAAGCCATGTTGCAATGACAACTATCCATGAGGCAAGGAGGTTAGGAATTGACCTCCTTACACTACATGCACACATGTCACACAAACTATATCAATTGGATGTCAGTGTGTTCTCACCTTTCAATTCATATTTCAAATCTAACGAGATGCATTTTTTACTAGATACCCAAACATTGAAATCAAAAGGGCAGAATTAGCAAAGATAGGTAGCAAGTCACTACAAAGAGCATTGACAC
Organism: Sequoia sempervirens; assembly: GCA_007258455.2. Lineage (NCBI taxonomy): Eukaryota > Viridiplantae > Streptophyta > Pinopsida > Cupressales > Cupressaceae > Sequoia > Sequoia sempervirens. The sequence continues at coordinate 136,100 of VDFB02169918.1, read as the reverse complement.
CATCAAACATAATATTTGGTTTTAAAATCACGTGGATATGGTCCCTCGATCTCAATTCCTTGGTGGATGACATGTGTTCGAGCAATAAATATCAAATTGATGTAGTAGAGGATACTTCTACAGTGCATGACATCCTTAGTCTATTGGGAGTTGTTGTTTCAATAGATGAAGTTGCACAAACATTGCAGAGTGCAATGGAAAGTCAAGTGCAGGAAGGTGCAGATCAACAATTTCATGACATGGTGGATAGCCAATCTGAGTAATCAATTGATGATCTCATTCTTGACTTACATTGCAAAGAAGAGTTGGGGAATTTTACGGTCCCATCTCCAACTGCCACACTTCCAAATGAAACAGTACATTACTATGTAGATGCCAGCCAAGAAACTCAAGGTTTATGTGAGAAAGAGGAGTTCATTAACTCCCAAATCACTAAAACAAGTGAATACCAAACTAGTTTGAGAATCAGTAAATTCCTAAAGCTACCAATTCACACTATTAATGCAAGAACAAGAAATTTTGTTGATGGGGCTATTCGAGTGAGTTGACAGTCTTAGTTGTTGACATCTACTGATTATGTGACTCTCCTAATGTAGCAAGAGAAAAGGAAATGAGAAATAGAATAAATAAAAAGAAAAGAGAAGCAACATAATGAGGAGAAAAAGGTAGCACAGATTGTGGCCTTGGAGTTGAAGGAACAAAGGAAAATTGACAAGGAAATCTAGTGTAAGGAAAGAAAGTAGCTCAAACAGTTGCAAAGAAAGGAGCAAGAGAGGGTTCAAAAAGAACAAGATAGAAAGGAAAGAGAGATCGAGGTTTCCCATAGAGCATTTATGTGAGAAAGATGGTTAAGCAATCCTGCAACCCCCTTATCAGAAAATCATAGTTTTTTTTGGGAAATAATGAGCAATAACATCCCTTAGTTTGTTACATGTAATGTGTGTTCGAGTCCCAGCCTATCTCAAGTAAGTTACACTCAATTTTTAGTTGGATTAACTTGTTCACTAGTAACCCCATCACATGTAACTTGCATGCAATTTACAAATACAAATGCAAATCATTTAATGACAAGTCAAAATGCAGCAACAAGAGATGAGAACACATTTCTAGATTCTTTTCTTGGCACATTTGACCGAGGCTGGGAAGGACCAGCCATACAAGTCCACTATATTTTGGTTTGTTTTGGTTGGGCACTGCAATATCATGTTTGTGGTTGGGAAATGTTAGTGTGTTGCAACTCTATAATTTTTTGGTTTAAACTGAAACCGTTTATCAATATCAATGACATTTTTTCCTATACAATGTGATTGTTATATGATGTTATTTTGTAACCCACTCCAATTTGATTTATGCAATGTAAATGTTAGTCAAATTGTAGTGTTTATGAAATCCAATGCAAATGTGTTGCATAAATTGTGATTGTTACACCCAACCTGCTCTAGTTGCAATTGATTAGTTGCTTTTTGTTCAATTCTTAATGTGTAGCAATGCTTTCAATTCAATAAGACCAACCTGTTCATTGTGTGCATAACTTGGTTGACCTTATTTGTTATTAGTAAAATGATTCAACTGCTTTTGTTTACTTTATGGATAAAAATTGTATTACAATTGGATATTAAGGGGCTCCATTGTGGGGCCCATTAAGGACTATTTTTTCCCCACTACTGGACCCATACTATGTGATTACCTTTTTACGATTCTCATATAATCTACATTTTAAAAAATATATTCTAAGTTGATAATATAACATTTGAAACTACATAAGAATATATTTCATATAGTCACTTAAAAGGTCTACTAGACATGTCTAAATTCAAAAATGATTGCAATCTGATTCAATTTTGTTTACAATAATTAAATGTTTATAATACCTAACTTGCCACATTGACACTTCCAACATATGCTTTTGTCATAGATTCAAAGATAATTAATTATGAGATATAACATTCCAAGGAACTCAATCTTCAACAATATTTTAGAAAACGCATTCTAACTTGATAATCTAACATTTACAACTGCATAAGAAGACATTTCATATAGTCACTTAAATGGTCTACTAGACATGTTTGAATTCAACAAGGATTGAAATCCGATTCAATTTTTTTTACAACAATTGAAATGTTTATAATAGGTCTAACTTTCCACATTGGCAATTCCAACATATATACTCTTGTCATAGATTCAAAAATAATTAATTATAAGATATAACATTCCAATGAACTCAATCTTAAACAATATTTCAGAAAATACATTCTAATCTGATAATCTAACATTTAAATCTGCATAAGAAGACATTTCATATAGTCACTTAAAAGGTCTACTAGACTTGTATAAATTCAACAGGGATTGAAATCTTATTCAAATTTTTTTACAACAATTGAAATTTTTAAAATACCTAACTTTCCACATTGACAACTCCAACATATATAATCTTATCATAGATTCAAAGATAATTAATTATAAGATATAACATTCCAAGGAACTCAATCTTATACAATATTTCATAAAATATGTGTACAAGGCTATTGGCTTGATAAAGTCTATTTAAATAAAGTACAATAATCTCACATAACAATAAAACAACAAAATATTACCACCCACAAAGCACTTCATAAAGAAATATTAGATGTAATATTTCCTTTTTTATATTAATAGCTTAATTGAAATTTAATTTTAATCTCTACCTCTACAAAAGTTAACATGTTTCCATGTCTTATCTCAAAATAATTTGTTTGGGTTCACATTTAAAAAAAACATGTATAGTTTTTATCAATTATAATAATTTACTCTCCTTTTGTAAACCAAAAACCACATTAGATTTATTGTAGATGTTTATAATGTCAAAAAATTAAATGATTCAATTAATTGAATAGTAATTAGATTATATTGGTTAACACTCAAAACATAATTATAGTTGATTATGAGAGTATTACTAGGGAGGCATGTCAAGGGAGGTTGAAGGAGTGAAGGGTAGAGATGAATGTGAGGTATGTTTGGATGGATGAGTACAACAATGTAATGGGAATAAAGTAAAGCTATAGTGTGAAGGTCAGGACTATATATATATAACACATTGAAATGGGAACGTCATGAACAAGTTGGACCAATTGGACTGTAGCATGTTCCACAAATAATATGGCATATAATTTTATTTTTAATTTTCATTCATGTGGACCTGCCAAGGTAATGTGCTCCACTATGGGGTGCTCACTCCAATTTGCTTTTAATATTTATTTGTTATTATGAAATATGAAAATGGTTTCATTGGTTTTCATTTCAAGGATATTCTACCATGCAATTACATTATTATATTCTTCATTGCACAATAATTCATTTGGCAGTTTTGTATTTCACAATTGTGTAGTGCATATATGTACATATATATGTGCACACGTATGTACATATATGTACATATATATCTATGTGCATATGTATGTGCATATGTGTCTATGTGCATATGTATGTGCATATATGTCTATGTCAATACGTATGTACATATATATCTATGTGCATACATATGTACATGTATGTCTACGTCAATATGTATGTAAATATATATCTATGTGCATACATATGTACATGTATGTTTATTTCAATACATATGTACATATATATATGTGCATATGTATATACATATACATGTATGTTCATATATATGAATATATAAATGTATCTACATGTATATATATGTATGTATATGTATGTATATGTATGTATATGCTATGTACATATATATACAGATAAATCGATATAGAGACACATAGATTGACAGATAGATTGAATTTTATATAGATATATAGGTATAGATAGAAATTAAATGAAGAGATTAAACCCATTAAAGTCATAGTGATGTATGAAGAGAAACATATTTTTTCTTGAAAAAATGACTGTGTTTTTGAACAAAATTTTTGGAAGTGTTCATAAAAATCCTAGACACCATATACATCATCGAGTGCATTGTGCATACACCTAGAAAGAAAGAAAACCTAAAAAATAGGATAACCACATAAATAATTTAAATATTTTGTTCAAAATTAGTAACGAAAAAACACAGCCTTCAACTTATGTAACAAAACACACCCATAACAAATTAAATAAATAATACAAAGAAAGAAGCAACAACTGACAGGAGACAATGGTATAGCCTTAGTGAGGTTAAAAACCTCACCTCTATGAAACAGAGATGGCCAATGATGTGGCTTGTTGTAGTGACCTATATGGTGAATTTCCCGAACTCAATCTTAGGGTAAGTGCACAAAGTTGAGTCCACAAAACGTGTAATTTTTTTCCTTAGCCAAAAAATTGAAATCGGCTTTGATAAAACGAGATCCCGAGCCTGAACATGAAACGGGATCCCACTTTTTAAAAATAGGGATCATGTTTCCCATAGGATCCTGAACCAATGGAAAAGGAATGGGATCCCGATTACTATGAAACGGGATCTTGATTTGTAGAATCGGGATCCCGTTTTGTAGAAATCGGGATCACATTTTATATTGCTATTTTATAAAAAAAAAAAATAGAGTTCATTACACAGCAGACGAGACCCCGAGTATTGGTGACAGTGACCCCCACAAAAAACCTACATGTACTCACCCACACCCCTTTTTTTGCATTTTTCTATTTTTAAATGAAATTGTGAAGAAAATAAGTGAATTTAGCATGTTTTCTTTTAACTTATTACACATTTTGAGCATTTTTTTAACTATTATTGTAGAAATGAATAATTGTAAAAATAGACAAAAAAATGCAATGAAACTTGAAGGTTTTTTAATAAAAATGAAAAAATGAACCTTGAATTGTGTTTTACAAACAAAATTTAACTTTTGAAACCAAAATTGTTTGATTAAACCAAAAAAATGAATTTGAAAACCCTAATTGAAACAAAACAAAAAATTGCATTTCAAAACCCTAGAAATTGAAATGAAATTAAAAAAATGCATTTAGAAACCATAATCAAGCTTTTTGAAACCCTAAATTCAAATCAAATGAAAAAAATTGAATTTGAAAACCCTAGTTTGAATTGAAATGAAAAAATTGCATTAAAACCCTAATTGCTTAGAAATTGAAACCCAAAATTGAATTGGAACAAAAAAAATTGTTAAAACCCTAAATTGAAATCGAACAAATCATTTTGATTTTGAAAACTAGGTAATTTCAAGCTCAAAAAAATGCATTTGCATTGCTTAAATGTTTTAAATTTTGTTTGCATTGTATGGAAACAATGATATGTTAAACTTTAGTTTCAATGTTATAATATAATTAGATTAGAAAACAATATGTTAAAGAATAGTTAAAATTCATAAAGTTCATCTTGATGTTTGTTTGCAAATTTAGTTAGCAAATTTGTATATCTAAGCACGTACAATTTATTCCAATTGGCACTAACTTGCAAGTCTAAACTATGCCAAGGGCCACCCAAACTTCACCCTAAGTTTGCTAAACCCGAGACCCTGAACTATAAAATCTAAACCCTCAACACTAAAGCATTTTAATTTTGTCTTAAAACCTTAAAATGAAATTTGGTTGCCCTAAAAAACCCTCTATTGTCACCATTTAGTCGAGCTTTTTGTAATGTTTTCACTTATTTGAACACATAATATAAAACCTTTTGGTTTCTACAAGTTTATGAAGAGTGGATGATCACTCTCTATGACACTTAGACATGATCATTAGGGATCTAAATCATTGGAAGAAAACTTTATTCTATTATATCCACAAGATAAGGAGTGTGAGTGAGAGTGTTATGGGTAAAGTTTCTTTCATTGGACATACTTAAAATTATGTAGGTTCAATGTCAAGAATGGGTCTATTTGGTAGCTTTATGAAAACTATTATGAATATCTAGAATACCATAATAGTATAATTATAGCAATTCCAATTGGAAACACTTGGGTATATATTATATGAAATTTAAATCTAGTAAGGTGTCTATTATATAGGAGAGTTGATAATACATGGAAAGAGGTTTGTATGGGAATATATGTATTAAGAAACACATACCATGACCTCTATAGGATTTTTAAGATGTGATCCTAGATAATAATCCACCCATCCTCAATCATAATGGATTCTTTAGCAATTAAGAGAGATTCAATAACCATAAAATTACCTATATTTTGATACTATATAGATTTATGTAGAAGGGTAGAAATGCATCAATAAGGAGACCAAGATGGAACCATTTAACACCTAGAAGGTACACCTATTACATGGGAAAGGGAGGAGGTACATGATGATAGGTTGGAAGAGCTACATGTTATTATTACAATTTAGAGATAGGAGGAGGATTCATATAAAAGAAATATAATTAAATATTTATATTATTTAATATATTATATTTAATAAATATTAATATAATATAATATATTAAATAATATAAATATTTAATATCATAAAATATAATATAAGGTTACAATTAAGGATAGGTAATGTTACAATTTACTTGGGGTTTTAATGAGGATTAGGCTTAAGATTCAATTAGGTCTATAGTTTAGTTAGGTCACAATTAGGAATATATAATAAATATTAATATAATTATAATACAAATATAAATTAATTTAAGTATAATATTGATATAATATATAATATAATATAATTTAATATAATATAATATAGGAATAGATTTAAGATTAGGTAAAGGTTATAATTTAATTAAGTTTCAATTAGGTTTACAATTCAATTAGGATATGGTTAGGGGTGGGGATCATTTAACATTCTATTATGGTTAGAGTATGCGTTACATTTAAGATTATTGTTATTTTTGTGATATGTATAGATTGATTCATTTTTAACATGATACTTTTTTTTATTAGAGGGATAAACACTTTTGACCCAGAGCTAGATGGAACCAATGAGACTATATTATGACTAAATTTGGACCTCACTAGACATCTAGATCCCCTTAAGCCATCCTATCACCCTAAATCGTAAATCAATTTCTTAAAGGGTCCCAATATGACATTTCTTAAGGGGAAAGAAGTTCTTAAAATTTGGTGATCAAAGTTGCCCAAGGAAACCAAATTTAACAATAATAAGATCCTGCAAGATTATATAATATTAATAGTTAATTGTACTTTCATTCAAGTAACATGTTCCTTAGACATATAAATGAGGCTTACATATAATTTTATCATTTGTATTCAATTATTTTAGGCCATTTATATTGAATGGTTTAAAGTTATTTCTTAAACATGTATCTTGCATCTTGAAATTACAAATCTAATGCAGGTTCACTCATATCTTAAAGATCACATGGATCCATTCAATAATATTCACAATCCACCTCCATGCCATCCATCTCCACCACCTTCACCTCCACCTCCACCCACTCCACCTTGTAACCCCCCACCTCCACCACCCGAAATCAATGGAAATTCTCGTTTGCAAGAACAAATCAATTCCAATGTTAGAACCATCCAAGATCAAATCAACATTATTCAAAATGAAGAATGTGTCGTACCTCTTGTGAGGATTTTTGCATCTAGGATGCAAACCCTTGTTCATGTTTTCAGGGCTATGGATGGGATCGTAGATGAGCATCGACAATGGCTAGAGGAGAGGAGAACTCCTGATTCTTAAAAGTAAAACACAAAGAAATGAAGATCTATGCAGTAGAGAGCCACAATAGTTTCTAAATTAAGACAATGATCTTAAATAGTTATGAATTTATAAATTTGGTGAACGATGGATATTTTTTGTGATGAATTTATAAATTTGGTTCCAAATGGATATTTTTAGTGACATGAATTTATGATTTTGGTTCTAGATGGATATTTTTCGTGACATGGATTTATGAATTTGGTGGAATTTATGAACTTATAATGAATAATATATAATAGTATATATTTTATGACTATCTACTAGATCATGATTTCTCCTGCTGAAAAATTGTAATATATATGTGTGTGCGTTAGACATAAAATGAGCTTTTATGAATGTTTCAAGTTTATTGTTTAGTATGTATGTGCATGTATTAAAAATTTGCATAAATAGTTCCTAAATTTTGAAATTTGTATGTATCTACATAGTTTAGTTTAATGATTTGTACGCATGAAAATTATGCATCATATTTTTCATTTTAAATGTACATTTACATACATTTAATTTTGAATTTTGTATGGACTTGCTCTTGAGTTGAACAATCAATGTATATATATGTGCATTTCAATTAAATATATGATCTTAATATATATGTTGCTCATCCTATTTCAATTAAATATATGATCTTAATATATGTATGCACATGGACTATTTTGTATGATTTAATGCAGGTGCATATTTATATCGAGCATATCATGGATGATTTTAACATTGATGATGTCATCAATCCACCACCTTAGCCACAACCACATCCACCTCCCCCTTCACCTCCACCTCCCCCTCCACCTAATATGCCACATCCAACACCTATCACATCTAAAGAGGCTCGCTTGAGAGCATGAATAAATTATCAAGTTGCATCCTTACAAAATCAAATCAATGCTATGCAAAGTCAAGCATTCATTCCTCCACATGTGAGATGTTTTGCATCTGCGATGAAAAATGTTGTTGATGCCATTAAGATGATCGATTTTGATCTTGATAGGCATCGATGAGAGAGAGAACAAATGAGACAATTTTATTTTGATGGTCTCTCTTACAAACAAATATTAGACCTTAAAATAACAAAAGCCCATTTAGCCCCCTACTTTCTTGACCCTGTTACTCGACAACCCATTCCACCCAACAAATCTAGAATATCCATGAGGTGGTGCATACATCCATAGATGAGTGCATATTTTTGGGATAAACGGCATATGGTTTTTGATAGTCCCCCACATGCTAATTCGGAGTGCCCATTGTATTTTTTGAGAAAATTGTATGTAGAGTTTGTTTTGGGGAAAAAGCCCAATTATTTTTGTTTTAGATCATTTCAGAGTGTTGGTGGTGGCATGCCAAAATAGAGATTAGGGGCAAGGGTTGATCCCCAACACCCCGTGCATGCACAACCCCTTGTTGTTGCTCCCGGTCCTCCCATTCCTGCACCTATACATCATCAAGCTCTGGTCTCAACATTAGGTTCCCTTAGCACACTCACAGGAGACCTTGATCAGCATGCTTCTATGATAACGGGTGGTGAGCATAGAGACAATGATGATGGAGGAGTTTTTTATGGAGTTGGCCTAAGTACCACTCTAGGAGTGTCGAGGCCCATCCCCCATATATGTACTAGTTGTCATCAAGTATGATATGGACCTAATTAGGCCACACCTAGTTCAAGTGGACGAGGAGATTCTGGTGGTTCATCTAGTCGCATCAATTCATTTGTAGAGTTTCTCACAGCAAACCATCACCCTAAGGACACTGCGACACAGGTATAAATATGCATCTAGATGTACGTTCATTTTATAAGAATTTTATAGTTTTATATATCAAAGAAAAGTTTGCAATACATTTTAACAATCAAATTGTTGGTGTACAAATGACACTAACGATGCCAGGGAAATCATTTGTTCCACGAGTACATACATCGACACCGGTCGTACTCGGTAACCCTTATGGGGTGTTTTGATTTCAATTTTTTAAATTATTTATGAAATCATATATTATTTAATGTGAGTTTTAAATTTATAATTGAATCACATATATGTTTGAAATATTTATGTTGTTTAGGCAAGTCAATCGGCATCCATGTTGATTCCTCCTGAGGGATTGTCAAGCACTCCTCCACTATCAGGTGTCATAGATCAAGGGTGGGTACATTCATATTGTAAATTTGTTTAAAGTTTACATTAGTATAGTTACAATTTTATGAGTTTTTAATTCACTAGATATATGAAACGCATGCATGTACACTTGTAAATATTATAAGTGTTAAATGTCTATGTACATGTATGTCTAGGTTGATACCACAATAAGAATGGGAATTGGGAAAACATTTGATGTTGCAGCTACTCGTGAGGCCACTGATTTCCAAGTTTTTTACAAAAATTTCTATACAAAATGTGCAAACTTGAATATATATATATATATATATTAACCTAATTCAATTGTACATGCTTTAATTTTGATCTTGTAGGACTTAGTTAGTGCAACTTTCAGCCCTGACCCAGACATAGTTACACCACCATGAGGACATGCAGAGCAGGTTCCAAATCAAATGGTAATTTTTTTTTTATTATATTTAAATTCAATTATTATATTTAAAGTCAATTTTAAATTTTAAATTGAATATATACATAATATGAGATTTTTACATATTCTTTTTCTTTTATAGCATGAGACACATCTTTTAGTTGAGCATGTACAAACAGGTCCTGGAGAAGAGCCTAGTGCACAACCTCAGAATACGGTACAATTAAAATATGATAAATTATAAAATAAATTGAATTAAAAAAAAAATTGTAGAGTTTTACATCTAATGTTGAATTTATTTGTTTTGTTTATGTAGATTGATTTAGAGAATTTAGAGGTTGCTTCAGGTGCACCAAAGCATCTAGACGTAGATATGATGGTAATTTAATTTTATGATAGATTATAAATTAAATTGTCATTAAATCATTTTTCATTGTCTTACATATGATTTCATCTTTCTCTTGTACAGAGTGTTTCAGGTCATCCACATTGTCTACATGGTGTGAAGAGGTCTCTTGATTATAGAGACAGTACATGACCTAGAAATATGTGATTTTATGTGTTATATTTGTTTATTTCATGGACTATATTTCTTGTTTCTCATGTACTTTGTTGGACTTTATTTCATGTGCTTAATATATTAGTTTCATGCACTTAATATGTTACATAAATTATGGACTTTATTATTGTTTGAAATTTTAATTTACACATGTACATTTATGTATTTTATGTTCATAGTCAAGACATTAATATAGGGCATTAATGTGAAAGTTAGTGATCTCATACATGGATTTATATAGGACATTTTAACATTTATACTTTTCAAATTTAGTGATTTCATACATGATATGTACATTCAATCAATAGCAATAATTACTCAATGACCTTATTCAATTCACGTCAATCAATAATCAGTCAATAAATCATAATTTACAAACAAAAGAAATCTATTTATATACAAGAAAGGATGAAATTTTAAGAAATAAACAATACCATAGAATATTAGAGAATAAAAGCGTTAATAAATTCTATAACTAATAACATCTAACACTAATTTATAAGTTGTCAAAACAAATAATGATGTCTTAAGGGGATGTCTAAAGGGGTCATAATAGAACATCTTAAGGGGATGTCTTAAGGGGTTATAATACGTCTTAAGGGGATGACTTAAGGGGTCTTAAGGGGATGTCTAAAGGGGTCATAATAGAACATCTTAATTAAGGGGATGTCTTAAGGGGTCTGAAGGGGATGTCTAAAGGGGTCATAATAGAATGTCTTAAGGGGATGTTTTAAGGGGTCTTAAGGGGTCATAATAGAATGTCTTAAGGGGATGTTTTAAGGGGTCTTAAGGGGTCATAATAGAATGTATTAAGGGGATGTCTTAAGGGGTCTTAAGGGGATGTCTAAAAGGGTCATAATAGAACATCTTAAGGGGATGTCTTAAGGGGTCATAATACGTCTAAAGGGGATGTCTTAAGGGGTCATAATAGAATTTCTTAAGGGGATGTATTAAGGGGTCATAATACGTCTTAAATATATAATTCATTTAACAATAATGTATGCATGATATTTAGTGATTATACAATTAGACATAAAGTTTCAAAGTAGGAAAACATGCACAATTAAAAACAAAATATATAGAATATTGATTTGATACATAGAAGTACATAGAGTATGTTTAATTCTGTAAGTATGTATGTACATATATGTCATCTCAAAATAATGTTTACAAAATTTGGATATGCCATCTCAAGAACATCTCAAACTCGTGGCTAGAATGTAGTAGGTCTTCACACCACCTGATATCAAAAAGGTACAAGCAATATCAATGAAATCATCAAAACATACATATTTTAATTTATATAAAACTATCTATATATATAGAACTCAAGTACCTGCATTTAAAAGTATTCCACACATGTTTGTAGGTTGAATCTAGGCATCCTCTCCTTTTTTTTTCAAAGTATGAGATCAATTCAATGATGGCTTAAGGATACAAAAAATGACAATAAATCAATTTTAACTATTAATGTCCAAGCAATATCATTATGTAATCAAAACATGTATTTAAATATAATTTAACTAATAATTACCTATTTTTACCAAGTATTTCATGTTTTCTAGGTTGAATTTGCATGGACTAGATCCTTTTTGTGATTATGCCTTAAGGATGTATAAAAGGAAAATTTAAATCAATTCCAACTAATAACACACTTGACCAATGTCGAAACATGTATTTAATGTATTTAAAAGGAAAAAATAAAACTAAAACTATATTTACCTGTATTTACTTATTCCATTGTACCATTTGCATCCTCTCTTTTTTGCAATGCATCTATGATTACCTCATGCTCTTCCATAGAAATTGACCATAGCACTTTTTTTGAAGGTCTTCCATGATACCGCTCTAGTTTTATATTTGTTGCCACCTCCAAATGTTAATAATGTGTAATCTTTTTATGTGTTTCATAATCTTCGAATGCAGGTAGACCATTCTTTCTTCTCAAGTATTTTTGTAGCCAAGTGCCAACAACCACCACCGATCCTATTGGAAAAATTGTTCAAAAACCATCACCAAATAAGTTCTCAAAATTTTCTTAAGGGGATCAAAGACTTGTTCTAAAAAATTTCTTAAGGGGATCTAAAACTTGTTATCAAAATTTGCTTAAGGGGATCACCGTACCTGTTGGATAATGAAATCAATCATCATCTTCTTGAGGTGTTATCAACTTCTATTTAGTTTCCACACAACGGGCCAACCAATATTCAGTTTGCTCTTCATTCCCCTCAGGTGCAATAACAGCATACACATGTCTTGCCAACAAAATTCAATTTAATAACTTGTGCATATCGATATAAAAAATTTAGTATTACAAAATAACTTAATAAAGTGAAATAAATTGAATTAAAATTATCTTCTTGTACAAGGTTTGAAACACGGTCATAATCTTCAAATGCAAACAATTGATCATTTTCTTCAATAGTTCTTTCATATTGATTATGTGCCTCTGTAGGTGTCAACGATCTTTGTTCCCACTGTTCAACCTATTTTATATTTTCACATGCTTCCCAATCTCCTAAGATACAAAACTGGAAAAAAAATGCAAGCTCCCTTATCCAAATAGTCCATGTGCTTGTTGTCGCACTCCTAAATGAATGTCATTTAGTAGATCCACTGATTGTCTCACAATCAACTCTAGATACAATGTTCTCTTCTTCCACCAACCAAAAGAATCAATGAATTGTAGAGTAATCACGCGAACCAGGTGCAAATAATCTTCTATTACACCAATCCACAATCTCACGTGCATCTTTAAATTTTACTGAATCCTCAAATTTGAATTGTTCTCTAGCAAGAATTATTTTGACACACACACCAACTCCATCATGTTCTCCTTTACCATGCCCAACTTAAAAAAAACTCCATATATGTTGGACATTAAGTTCCTTGTGAACCCTATTTAACCAATAGAACATTCTAGCATTCTTGAACTGCCTCATACAATTATCTGACCATATGAGGTGTTCTTTCATATGGATTCCTCTTTCTCTTAATTTTTTGTAAAATATACTAAAACTATATTGAAAAAACTCTGACGAGTGTAACTGATTGTCACTCAAATAAAAATGATACTCCCTCAAAAAATTTCTATCATCCTCAGTGCTATCATCTATATGTCTATAAACAATATGGACAAACATAGCTACTTGCACTTAATTATAATATTGAGATTGAATTTCCTCTTGTGGAGCGAGAGTATAATTCTCTGCAGAATCAACCATTGAAAGTATAGTACCAATTGGAAATGTGTTTCTACATGCATGAAATTGGCCATCAAGCCATCGAGCATGTTCAGAGTGCATGACATATTTTGGTACAATTTTATTCTTAAATTCACTCATAAATGCATGCACACTAACTTTTTTTGTAACTAAATCACAACGCTTTCCTATTTTTCCATCTTTTAAAGAATAGTTAACATTCCTAAATCTTTTGACGTCTACTAATTGTTGTCCAAAATCATGATCAACACTTTCATGCAAACAATTTCTTAAAAATGAAAGATTTCCATAGTTAATGCATTGTCTAGAAAAGAAATACAAAAACTTAAATAAAATAAGTTATCATTAGATTTTTCACAAAACAAACCTAAAAATAAACTCTGTATTGCTTGGGTGGCATATCAATACCACAATCCTGTATAATCATGTTAGTATGCAAGGTACAGCATTATGTCGAAAAACATCATAAAATAATGAAATTGAACATGTATTTTACAACAACGAATATTAGGTTTAGCATTAATTTTTACATGCCGAGTTTATTTTAAAATACCTTTGACTTATTTTAATATTACCCGGGTAACAACTGAATCCTTTCACAAAATTTTTCTATAAAATTCGGTTGTATTTGTAT
>VDFB02169918.1:52891-121467 GCA_007258455.2 Sequoia sempervirens | reverse complement strand
ATAATTTATCTAAAACAAAACTATAGATATAAATATAGACATATATATACCAACATTTGTACATGAGTTAAATGAAGAAATTGAAGAACAAATTACGATTGGATTACACACTAACATCATATATATATAGCAACATCTGTACATGAGTTAAATGAAGAAATTGAAGAACAAATTAATATTGGATTACACACTAACATTGTATAGATTAAGAAGAGAACTGAAATGACTTGATCTTGTATACTTAGAGCAGATTGGGTGTAGCAATTACATTGTATGGAACATAAATGCATTGACATTCATAAACAATATAAGTTGAAACCCCAGATATTAAGTTGCAGGGTAGTGGGTGACAAAAATTTACAATGCATACAACTGGTCTATATTCCCAAGCATATAGATTATAAATGAAATCACATTTACTTGAGCACTTATAACACAGCGGGTGACACAATAATATCGTATAGAATTGATAGGCATTAAGAATTGTTCTAAAATCACTTAATCTTTTGCAGTTAGAGTAACAATCACATTTTATACAACAAAATATTATAAGTACATGTCATACACATATGTTGGCATTTATATGTATATATAGATATAGATATATGACAGAAAAAACTATTATATTTTTTTTAATTTTGTCTTCATTTGTATGAGACAAATATACACATGTTGGTATAGTAGGTGAAGGAATATTGGCCGAAACATATTCGGACGAGCAACTTTCAGCTAAAACCACACAGCAGTGACATGGCACCGACATGGTGGCACCTTTTCAACTGGTAGTGTTTCAACTGAAACCCCTCTGGCCAAATACGTATCAACCAAAACTATGAGTAATAAAATTAAAGAAAAAGAGGGCCCAACCATTTTTTTTGTTCGGGTGGAAGTGTTTTGAATGAGAGGACATCAACCAAGCTATGGTTTGAGCATTGATAAATAAAAATCAACACCGTAGATTTCATGCTCTTCTCCTCCTCTTCTACAAGTCTTTTCTTCGGTGGTCTTGGTGAGTTATGTGTGGGAGTTTGGGGTTTCTGTGATTATTTTTAGCTAAAAGGTTTTATCGAGATAGTTGGTGGTTTTTAATAGGCACACAGCAATGGCCATATGAGTGTTTGTAACTTTTGTGAAACAAATGTTTCATAGTTTGAATAGCAACGTGAAATTTTTATCTTTGGCAATAATATGTGAAAATGGCAGTGTGTATTCTATTTTTGGCTTGAATAGTTGAATGGAAAACTATAAACTCATGAATTCCAATGATGTTTTTAATATATTTTTTACAATATGAAACCCTTGCCACCAAGTGATAGTTCAATTTTTTTTTGGCTTGAATAGTTGAAATTTGATAAACTGTTTAAAACCTTGAATGGCGAACTGCAAATTTGGGGTTTTCAATTTTGGGTCATATAAACCCTTTGAATGGAAACTTCCTTATAGAAAACAACATTAAAATTGGCTCAAAACAAAATCCAACTCTAGTACAGCCCGGATAGAGCACTTCATCACCAATAAATGTACATAACCTCCAAAAGGGTGTAAATGGCAAACTGCAAATTTGGGGTTTTCAGTTTTGGGTGATATAAACCCTTTGAATGACAACTTTCTTACAACAAATCTAAAATGAAAGAACATTAAAATTGGATCAAAACAAAATCAAGCTCTGGGTACAACCCAGATACAACACTTCATGGACAATAAACATACATAACCTCCAAAAGTCTCTTCAAGCACACTCATAGGAATGACCCTTGAAAAAAGTCACCAACATATAATCTGTTCAGAATCTTCAACTCCCCAATATGGCATTCAACATTCTCTTCACAAATGATTAAGTATAGTCTAACATTAGAGCCAGGATTGAGATGGAACATACAAATATAATAATGTTCAGGTAGATTATTCAACCTTGACATTTTACAATAAGATGCAAACTAACACATCTGCCCCACTAATGCAAGTAGAAAACTTCAAACCCCACATTAAATTCAAGTCATTTGAGACATTCACTAAATGCTAAAATTTCAATATGAGTTGGAATTTATGTTTTTTATATGTATAAAACTCATTCTTAGTAATTACAAATTCTTCTAGATTAACATCATTTGCTAAGGGCAAGTAAACTTCAAACCCCTCATTAAATTCAAGTCATATGAGACAATCACTAAATGCTAGGATTTCAATATGATTTGAAATTTTTGTTTTATATCTGCTCCAAAAAACTCATCCTTAGTCATTACAAATTCTTCTAGATTAAGATTATTTGCTAAGGCCAAGCAAAAAACTTCAAACCCCTCATTAGATTAAGATTAATACAACTACTTACAGACAACTAGTTTCATTCATGTGAACCATTAATGTGACAATTAAGCTGCAACTACTGTTGTTTTAAAGCAATTATTTTGGTCTTTTCCATATCATTGTAATCAAAGCATTTTTAAATTCATAAGAATGATAAATTTGAGTTCTTGGAGAAATTTGTGCAGATGAAGACTAGGGTTTCCAAGCAAAATCATGGTTAATTCATTATAGTTATATCTAAAAACTTGCACTAATTTCTAATAATTACTTGTTGTTAAAGAAGGATCCTTAGAAGGGTATCTACTAAGTGATTGTTCTTTTTGGTGCTTTGAATGAAATCAAAAACTTAGGTTGATTAGGATAGAAAACCCTACTTGTTTGATAAATTTTAAAATGAGTGAATTCAGTGCCAAGTCTAGGTGGGTCAAAAGGTTCATTGAAGATGATTTAATGAAACAACTGCTTGGGTCTACTAAGAGGGAGAAGCATGCTCAAGGCACTAGGGTTTTGATAGATAGAATTAGTGATAGAGCCAATCAGATTAGGGGTACCATTATTCCTTAGCAAGGTTGGAGTCTTTTTTAATATGGCTATAAGAGGAGTAATTTGGCAGGCCTATCTCAAACCTTTGGAATTGGGATTTGGGTAAATTTGTGGTCCCAAATGTACTCATTAGCATGGATTTGATTAAGGCCTTGTTTGATAATTATGATGTTGAAAACAAAGTTATCATAAGTAATAAAGGATCTCCATTATTAGAGATAAGTAGGCAAGCCATTATGAATACTTTCAACTTAAATTTTGTAGCTAATGTGGGTATTGATAGTGGGCTCTAAGTAGAGAAATTTCCAAAGATAAGCATAGTTTTAGGGTGATGTGGTTGCCTCAACACACAAGAAGAGCAATAGATAGGAAACTGGTTAATTTTTCTAGGGATGAGGTCGAGCCTTTTGATTTTGATATTTTTGAAGATTACTTCATTATTACTTACTTTTCTTTATGCCAAGTATTGGTAGAAGATTGCAAGGTGTAGATGCATATGCATATTATGATGCTAGCTATGGATATACAACTATGTGCAGGTGAATTCCTAGTCTTAAAATGCAAACCAACAAAATTCAAACAAGGAAAACACAAACAACACCTCAACGATTAGCCTAGTTGAACTTGAACAAAACAAAGATAAAAAGGAAGTGTGTTACCTTGTCCAAGTTGATGATTTGGTTGGCCCTATTAATTTGTTTGATTGTGTGCTCCTTTGGATGGAAAATAACATAAAACCTAATGTAAAATGATCAGGATGAGATGGTGAATGCAACGAGGCAAGTGGGTATTTGGATAGATGCACAATATGGATGCAAATGAAGTTGCAACAATGGAGGTTATGGCTTACATGAGTACTTGAGAGTTAGAGTGCAATGTGTCTTTGATGAATTGTTGAATGTCCAAATGAGGGAAAAATCCTCTAATTTTAGGGGAAATGCCTCTAGAAGATGAAGGGTCAAAATGAGGCCACCATGGACAAGATCAAGGGCTAGAGTGAGTTGAGGACTCACAAGCCCTCACATCTTGCCATGTGTCTGGTGAGGTGTCAAAGGGGAGGTGAGGTGGAGATACATTATGATACCTAGGGATTGGAACAAGATCTCCTCATAAAGGAGGTCCTTGTCTCCATGTGAGAGATGTGATGTGAGAGGAATTAAAAATTCCTCAAATATCCACATAGGGAAGAGGAGAGGAATTAAAAATTCCTTAAAGGGCCTAGGGGGAATAAATGTGAATTTTAAATTCACGTGGGGAATGGGTTGCCTTCTCCAAAATGGGAAAGAAATTAATGAAGGTTGACTTGGGGGCATGCCATAAATGGCATAAGGATTAGGTTGACCTAATCAAGTAAGTAAGGTTGTGCAAACAATGGATTAAATGAATTAATGAAGGATTAAGGGCAAGTGGAGAATTGTGGAGGATGTGACACTAATTGACTGATTAAGGGTGTACACATCCTAATCATAGATTAAAATTTGAATTAATCAAAATTAGAGGGGGATTATGGAGGATGGGACTAGGAGAAAGAAAAAGGTGAATTTAAAAAATGATTTGATTTCATAAAGCCAAATGACTAAATTAAAGTATTTATTTAATTTAGAGAAAAAAGGGGATAAGGGGATAACGTATTTTAATTATTTAATTAAATACCTTATGAACATTAGGAAAAGAGGAAAGACTAATTAAATAAATTATTTAATTAACACAAATGAGGGATGTTGGATAGAGGAATAAAAGGGGATGAAGTTGACCATATAGGGGTGGTCAAATTAAGATGTCTACATTTTTCCCCTCTTCAAAATACTATTAGAATAATAGTGTTTCAAAGAAAAATAAAATACAGACTACTCAATGAAAGAAAGGACTAGGAAGTGATGCCCCAGCATGTGAAAATTTGTGTAGGCTATCTAATCATAAGAAAATGAACACAATTGCCCTAGTGTCGTAGAGAAATGGCCAGGATGGAGGAACAAAGGAAAATGATAGGGTATGCTCCCTTAAGAGGGTAGATGGGGAAGAAAAAGGGGCCCTGTATGACTTCTTGATATGAAGAAACTATGGGTACCACACGATAGAGCACAAAAAACCATGAAGAATGGATTTTGAACGAAGGAAAATGGACAAACGAGGTGCAAATGATGGCCTGTAGAAGAAAAGGGATTAAATGAATTAAAAAGAGGTTAAATAAAGGGTAAAATTACCCAAAATTTAAAAAGTTAAAAAAGGGGGAAAAGCTATAAATAGTAATTTTAGAAATTACTATTCACCATTTGCACACTTGGCAATTGACTCAGCAAGAGAAAGAAAGGAAGTGAGTGACGAGGATGGTTGACGGGAGTGGCGGCGAGGACAGCGGATTTGTAGATGATGAGTTCATCCACTGAGGTGAGGAGGTGCGCACGTTCTACTATGAGTGTGCAGTACCCTGCCAGGTAAGGTCAAAAACCAATTTGTAATTTTGAGGTAAATTTTAATGCATTTTAAAGTTGGGGTTTTGGGGGTAGACTAGGGCAAAGAGCCAAGACGAATGGGCGAATTCACCCATTCGTACAGCGAGTTCGCCCATCCATGGCAACGGGTGATGAAAGAGGCGAATTTGCCTCTAACAGGGGCGAATTCGCCAAACAAAGAGGAGGGTGAATTCGTGGGTGGGCAAGCATAAGGGAAATTCTCCAACAAAAAAGGCGGTTTCGTAGAAGGGTGGAAAAAGGTGAACTCGCCTAAAAAGGCGAGTTAGGGCACAAATAAAAAGAAAGAAAAATTTTCAAGGAGGATGAAAAACGGGAATTCTCCTAAGCATAGGCGAATTTGCAAAGAGGAGGAAAAAGGTGAATTCGCCTAAAAAGTAGGCACATTTGCAAAGAGGGGGAAAAGGAGAATTCATCGTAAAAATAGGCGACTTTGCAAGATAAGAGAAAAAGGGCGAATTCGTCGTAAAAACAGGTGACTTTGCAAACAAATGAAAAAGGAGTGAATTTTCCACTGAAACAAGCGAATTTGCAAGAAGGTTAGAAAAGGGGAAAATTCATCCAACATAGGGGAAAATTTTCTAGAAACCCGAGGTAGGGGAAAATGATAGAAAAATAAATGAAATTGATGAAATACTGACAAAATGTTCTATGTGGATGCAAAACTTTGAGATGTTGAGGACCTAAGAGAGGCATTCAACAGTTTTGGAGGTGACCATCAGGGCGATGACTGCCTAGCATCATGTGGCGCTAGCTCAAGCAGGGCTACTATATATGTTGGGTTATCCCAACATTAAAGTGCATTGGTTGCTCCTGACAACATTGATGGAGTGATGGAGTTCAGAGACCTCGACATTCCATCTCCTGACAGGGGAGATGATGGTGACACTAGAGGACGTGTGGAGGATACTATGGCTTCCCATCGATGGGCACTTAGTGAGATGGATACAGAGTCAGGGAGAGAGCAAGACAGGAGCCTACGAGTGGTCTTTGGATAGGTGGATCTCCCTATCCAAGGGGAGTTTGACTTAGACAGGTGCTTGGGATTGGAGGTGCATGCACTGCCATTGTACCTTAGTGGCATGATTAGCGGGATACTACTACCAGATAGGAGTGGATGATTTTGCAACCTCAAGATCATTGAGGTTATTAGGCATATTGTGGATAGAGGAAGGAGATTTTTTATGGGGTGCATGTGTGTTGGCCCAAGTGTATCGGGACATGCCGTTGTGTGCTATAGGAGGGCCCTCAGCATTACACATGTGACCTTGCTCTAGGTATGGGCCTAGGAGCATATTAACATGGTGAGGCCAGGGGTGCTGACAATAGGGGCACGGGATGATATATTACCAGTAGCATATTGGTATGGGACAAATTATGGTTGGTGACTGCACTACTTGGTTGTTAGTGACTTGGAAGCATGGAGGAGGATGGATGATTTGCAGGGGGGTCGGATCATATGGAGACCCTAGTGCTTTACCATGGACGCTAGTGCTTTACACAAAATACAATGTGATATGTTTTCATCTCATACCAATAGGAAATTCAAAACTTGATCATGTCCATAAAACTATCAACTACACATATAGAAAATAATTTTTTGAAAGTACTCCAAAAATGATAGTATTTCAAATGATGATTTGATAATAAAGTAAACTATTCCAATGCAAGAAACTCACAAAATGAGAAAGAGGTAACAAAAGAAGATATCACCAAATAAATGGTAAACTCAACACCTCTCCTTCAATGCAAACCAATAATACATGAAAAGTAATTTTTTGTGGTTGTTTTGAGATTTGCTTTAGTGAAATCCTTGTATTGGTCTAAAGTGACCTATAATAGCCTTGTTTTTTATATATATTTTAAATTAAAATGATTAATTATATGCTAAATGAAATGTAATATAATAATAAAAATACTATGAAAATGATCCAAGATACCAAAGTTGTTAAAACCTAAGAATCAATAATGGAAGAGCTAAAATAGGGATAAGAGATTGGAAAAAACTCTTAGAGAATAAAACCACCTCCAATACTTGAATTAGTGAAGATAAATGATGTTTGAATTAAATAAAAAATGCTTCCAAACATCTAGGAATGCAAAAATCAAGACGAGAGCCTTCAAATGCAAATGATATTGGTAAAAGCATCAAGAATCCACAATGGAGATACTTGGTTTTTGTTGATAGGTTTTTTGAGAGAGATAGCTTATGTGTAAAGATTATGAACCAATTTAGATAGATTGATTCTAAAAAATGAGGTCAAAGAGGAACCAAAAGGAAGAGTATCCATTTATAATTTACTTAGGACATTTACCTTTTACAAGCTAATTTGAGTATGTATTTTGACTTGTGATGACCAACTAATTTGAAGGAGTGTAAAATTATTTTGACTAGTAATGCCTAATTAATTTGAATGACAAAATCCTAGGTGAATATGGCATCCTTTTATGAAGAAAGAGATGGTTATGATATAAATTTGCAAAACATGATTTAATTATATCATAAAATTTTTTAGTCTTTTGAAATATTTTTTTTTCTTTGAATTTTATTGTTAAAATAGTTTTAAAATGTTTTGTCTAATTATTATTAAGAAAAATTAAAATTAAATGTATTGAAAATTGAGGTTTTTATAAATTGTAAAAGTTGTAGGAAAGTTTCAAAAGACAAAAGAAAGTTTGTAAATCAAGAATTGGGAATTTCTTGTACATTTGCACTTTGCATAAAAGTGTACTAGGGGAGAGGACCGAGTACCTAAGTATGTTCCAATAGTTGTTATAACATTTGTTGATTTAATGTCCAATATTTTTAACAATATTGGATCAATAGTTGTGACTTCAAAGTTGTTAGTATTGATGATGATTACCCATAATTGATGAAATGTATTCCTTGCATCTAAAAAGAAACAAATCATGTGATGCCACATTAGCACACCAATAAAACATAACTTGGTGCACAACTATTGGTCTCACTTTTTTTAGACATTTTTGGATACCTTGACAAAAAAACATGCTAATTTGGCATCATATTTGATGATGTGACCTTGAAACCTTAGTTATAAGTAGGAGACTCGTCAAGGAAGTTATAAAAAATTAGGAGTGATTTGAAATTTTCACATAAGATATTGAGAAGTGTGAAGTTAGGATGCTCAACTATCAGGTCCTCTCCTCTGGACCTTATTGTAGAGGAAATTTGATCAAATCCATGCAAAATTTGAACTCATCTGAAATAAAATTTTATTCATTAAATGGTTGTTGTCATAGGTAATTTAGGAATTGGGTCATATGTTTCAAATTATTAAAAAAAAATCTAAAGTTATAAATGTTAACTGGTAAATTCTGGTTTTTCGACAAGGTAAATGTGCAGTAGAAGCAAGTGAATTAAGCATGCAATATTTGTCCATTCTAGGATTTGTTGCTACAAGATAAAGATAATATGAAGAATGCCAATGACATGAACTATGCAAAGGAAATTGAATTTAATATTGAAAAGATGGATATAATAGAGATTTCAGATGATTTCAATGATTATGTAGTAGGCACATATACAACAAAAAATGTTCTTTGTTCGGGAGAAAGGTGCTTTTCATCTAGAGTAGAGGAGTCCCTAGAATTGTTTTATAATTGGAAAATGTTTCCAGAGTCTTCGAGTATTAGTGGATATAAACTGGATATGAACTTGAAAAGAATGTAAGTGGAGGCAATGTATAATCTGTTACGGCTAGGGTCTCATCAAGTTTCCAGTGAAGTTTTTTAGCATTAGTATAATGAAATTTGGAAACTAATCTCATTCATTTATTAAGATCGGATTTAAACAACATTTTGTAAGCTTTGGCTGATTTAGATGATTCATCTTAAATCAAAACACAAAAATCTTCTCTTCTCCAAAACTATGCTAATGAACTAGTATATTACATTATAACTACCTTGGTTGAATCCTTGCATAAGGATTCTGAAATTGAAATTTGTTGTATATGCATTGAAGGAATGCACCTTACTCGATCAATGACATGCCAATTCAATAGTGGATGAAATCAAGCAAGTTATAACAAATTGCAAATTGAAAGAGGGAATGAACTTTCAAACAGAGAGGACTTTAATGCAGAGGGAGGAAAATGAGAAAGAAAGAAGGAAGATGAATTCAAATGATACCCAAGATAAAGATATAAATTGGAATGGAATGGAAGTACTGAATGAAGCAATGACGAGAGTCGATGAAGTGAACAATGTTTTGCGAAAAGCAAGTAGCTAAATTGGTTGAAGCAAGTAATACATTTGTCCAAGTGAGGAGAGCAAGCTATTCAGATTTTTAATTGGAATGTCGTGTTGTGAAGAACCATTTTGGTGTTTGAAGATTGAGAAGAGTAAAGGATGGCCTCAACAACACAGTAACCAAGAAAACTTGCAAAATCCAAGCCAAAATGGCTTGTTGATTAAGGAACCATTTCAAGAGACTCGATTCCCCTGAGCATCAGATATTCAAAAGACTTGGTGTGTTTTTTTCCATCTAATACTTCATTACTTTAGCAAACGTGTCAATGGCACAAAGATTCAAACCTCCCACGAGAAATGTGCTACATAGGCTTTGAAGTTGTTTTAAGTTACGTATCTACAAGGCATTCCTATAGATTTTTGTTGGAAAATTTATTACTCCTAAGTCTCTTCCTATTGCCACCTACCTATCACTAGCAGTTGTTGTCAATGCAGTTGGAAGTTTTGGGGATTTCTTTCCCAACTTGCTTCTGACATGCAACTCAGTAATATAATTAATATTGGTAGGTAAATTCAAATTTGAGAGGGAATGTTTTTTGAAGAGACAAAAGGAATTGAAGGCAGTTAGTTCAGTTAGTTGTTGGAAGAAGAGTTCCTGAGCAGCAGCAATCTGAAATGAAATGTTTTATTTTGTTCTCTATGTGATTCAAAGAAGTTTCTGAACAATAGTAGTTGTATGTTTATTTTGTATGTGAGCAGTGACTGCTCCTGAAAGAGCTCTCAATAGCTCATGACAGTGAACTCATAGCAACTCCTAAAGTTGTCTGTTTGTGTGAGTAGTTCATGAAAGTTCCCAGCTGCTAATAGTCTATAGCTTAGAGTTTATTTTTTGAGTTTTTATGTTTAGTCTTTAATGTATTGTCATTTCCAATTTAATGAATAGAAAGGAAAGTTACATGTCTCCTTGTACTTCCGCATTTTGTTTGGTATTCCCAGTTAATTGGGAAATAAAGCAATAGCTCTATATTTTTTTGTTCATTTAGAAATTATTTTTGATATAGTATTAGAGACAGGCCCCATTTCTTGGTAAGTTAGGGCTTTTTTTTTTTTTGGGTATTAAGTTTTCTTGTTTGAGACATGGTTGAAGATGAAGAGAAGAGTTGGTAGCAACCACTATCCTTTTATGGACAGAACTATGATGTTTAGGCAAAGAAGATGAAGACCATAATGGCTGCAAATGATTTCTGGCAATTTGTGATCGGTGGTTTCAATGATGTAATTGATCTTGCAGCATATGCAGTTCTCACAAACAACCAAAAAATCCAACTAAAATAATTGATGAGGAAAGATGCTAAGGCATTGATTTTAATAGAAGTGGCCTTGACAGAGGCTATTTTTCCTAGAATAGCAGTAACTAACTATGCAAAGGAAGCTTGGGAAATCCTCGAGACCAACTATAAAGGGACTGACAAAATCAAATTGGTGAAGCTCCAGATGCTTCAAAGAGAGTTTGAGACTCTTGAAATGAATGACAATGAGTCCATCTCACTTTTTCACACAAGACTCTCAAGTTTGATAAACTAGTTAAGGATGAATGCAAAATTCATGGACAATTAGAGGATTATGGAGAAAATCCTCAAGAGTTTACCCATGAAGTTTGATGCAATGGTGATTGTCATTGAAGAGGAAAAAGATCTCACAACGTTGTTTGTTGATGAACTGATGGATTATTTGCAAACCCATGAGTACCGCCAAAATAGGTTTGCTACTTCTTCCCAAGAGAAATCCTTTAAAGCTCAGTCAAATGCAAGAGGAGGGGGGAGAAGAAACAATGGTGGAAGGAGCTCAAGAGGTAGAGGTCATGGCAACTACAGATAAGGAAATGCTATATGAGATAGTTTGGGATGAGCAAACAGCCAAGAGGGAGCGAGTAGCTCTCAGACTAACTCCCAACAAGGCAAGAAGAACAACAGTTTGAATCAGAAGAATAACAAAAGTAATGGTGAATGCTACTACTATCATAAATTTGGTCATTATGAAAGTGAGTGCTAGAAAGAGTACAATGATCAGTCAAAACAAAATACAAATGTTGTTGATGCAAATGTGGGTTAAGAAAATTAGTCCACGACCTTCATCATGTGCAACATTGGTGAAGAAGGTAGCCCCAAACTCTAATATTTGGACAACAGTGTCAGCAACCACATGAGTGGTAATGAAAAAAAAAATTCTTTCATTGATAAGAATGGAAAACAACGGATTAGTTCTTGTTGTGGGAAGAGTGCCTATTATGATCCACACCAACCAAGGTGAGAAGAATGAGAAATAAAATGTATTTCTTACTCCTAGGTTAAAGCATAACCTCATGAGTGTTCGACAGCTAATCCAAAATGGATATAAAGTGTTGATGGAGAAGTGTTTGCAGCAGTTCAAATGAAAAAGAACCGGATGTTTCCTTTGAAGATTGGGATGTTTTTCTCATTTCAAATCATTGTTGCACATCTCATGAATGAAAAATGTACAGTAGTACAACAAGTTGCCCTCAAGAGCACCATTCAAGACCCCTCCAAGATATGGCATCTCAAGTATGGGCATTTAGGCTCTGTTGGTTTAAATCTTTTGTCTAAGAACAAAATGATTGATGGTTTTCCAAGAATAGTAGAGCCTAATGTTAAGTGTGAGGCTTGCATTTTGGGCAAGCAACATAGGCAGCCCTTAAATCGGGCAACTCTATAAGGGAAAAAGCATCATTGGAGATGGTGCACATGGATTTGGTAGGCCCTATGCAAATCATATCTATTGGTAAAAGCCAATTTTTTATGACCTTTATTGATGATTGTAGCCATAAGACGTGGGTCTATTTTTTGCAACATAAATCTGAAGCATTTGATAAGTTTTTGTTGTTTAAGGCCCAAGCTGAAAAGGAGCTCGTGGACACGTGATCAAGGTCCTAAGGTCAGATCGAGAAGGAGAGTATACCTCCAATTAGTTTGTAATTTTTTGCAAGAAAAATGGCATCAAGAAGAAGGTAACATCCAGTTATACTCCACAGCAAAATGGAGTGGCTAAGAAAAAGAATAGAACCATCATGGAGATGGAAAAGAGCATGATGAAATCAAAGGGACTCTTAATTGAATATTGGGGAGAGGCTATAGAAACAGTTGTATATCTGATAAATAGAATTCCAAAAAAGGCGGTCTATGACAATATCCCTCAAGAGGCATGGAAAAAACACAAGTGGATGGTTGAGCACTTAAGAGTGTTTGGCTATGTAGCATATGCTCATGTTCCTAAAGAAAAGAGGCAGAAATTGGATGACAAGGGTGAGAAGTGTATTTTTACGAGCTATAGTGAGGAGTCCAAATCCTAGAAGTTGTATAATCTAGTCACCAAGAAAATCATCATTAGTAGAGACATGGAGTTCTTAGAGGATGAATCATGGGATGAAGTGATAGTTTTTGACAACTTAGAACTGCTCCTGACAGCTCCTGAAGAAGAAGAAAGAAAACAAGAAGTTCAACAAGATGAACCGACAGTCACTCCTGAAAGCTCTCGATGGCTCCTGATAGCTCTTAACATAGGTAGATAGTCACAGACAGCCATAGATTTGGTCATAGAGAGATTTTGACAACTCCTGAAAGCTCCTGAAGCGAGCAGCCAAAAACAACTAGAAGATTGGCTCCTGAGAGCTCTTGAAAGCTACGAATGGCTCCTGAGAGCACTAGCCTGTTTAGCAAAGCAATAGTAGTAGTGAAAGTTCAGACCCCACCCTCACCTCCCTAATTCCAAGAAAGACCAAAATTCTAAGGAATATCTACCAAAATGAAAGGTATGATAAAGAATTTAATGAGAGTGTGAATTTTGCATTATTTTCTCATAATGATCCAGTTTATTTTGAGGATGCTTTGAAAGAGGAGAAATGGTGTGAGGCCATGGGTGAGGAGATAGATGCAATAGAAAGGAACAACACATGGGAGTTAACTGATTTACCTACAAACAAGCAAGTTATTGGAGTGAAATGGGTCTACAAGACCAAATGCAATGTTGAAGGAAGAATAGACAAGCATAAGGCAACATTAGTTGTCAAGGGGTACAAACAACAGTTTGGGAGAGATTATAATGAGATATTTTTCCCCGTTACAAGGATGGAAACCATGTGGGAAGTCATAGCAATTGCAGCCCAGCATAGTTGGAAGGTGTTTCAAATGGATATGAAGTTTGTCTTCCTAAATGGAGTGTTGAAAGAGGAAGTTTATGTAGAGCAACCATTTGGATATGAAGTTTCAAGTCAAGAACACAAGGTGTATAGGCTGAAGAAAGCTCTTTATGTGTTGAAGGAAGCTCCACGAGCATGGTACAGCAAGATTGACTTATATTTGATGAGCAATGGCTTTAGAAAAAGCAATGGTGAGCCCACTCTTTACATCAAGGCAGCAAATGGTAAGATTTTGATTATTGTTTTATATGTTGATGATTTAGTTTTCACTAGGGATGATGATTTCCTCATTGTTTATTTTAAAGAGGCCATGAAAAGAGAGTTTGAAATGACATATTTAGGTCTTTTGAGATATTTTCTAGGCATAAAAGTAAAACAAATGCATGATAGTATATTTATCTCTCAAGAAAAATATGCAAATGGGGTCTTGAAGAGATTTAGAATGCTTGAAAGCAAGCCTACCCCAACACCAATAGTCATAGGTCTAAATTTGAGCAAGGAAGATTGCAGCAGTAATGTGGATGCCCAAATGGATGAAGCACATGTTTTAGCATTGTTATTCACAAGATAACTCTATTTGAATGAGATATGGTGTACCTTTTAGGGATAGGGCTTGTGCATTGTAATTGTAACTCATGTTGAGTTTACAAAGTTGAGTAAAGCCTATATATCTCAAGCAAGTTGAATAGAGTTGTGAGAGTTTTTATTGCAGGTTGTGAAGAAGATTGGTAAAGATAGAAAAAGCATTTTCAAGCAAGAATTGGAGCTATTGTAATTTAGAGATTGAATAATAGAATAATTCTTGGTGGATTTTTTTCCCGAAAGGGTTTCTCTACAGTACATCTTGTGTGATCTTTCTAATTTCATGTCTAGTTCTTGTATAAAATTATCTCTTCATTCTACAAAAGTAAAATAGATTAATCAAGATAATCACCCACAAAGAATATATGTAACAAAGAAAAGACTTACTTAGATCAGCAATATTAAAGTTTTACAGAGTATTAAGCTAAGAAAATACCTCATTTTTCAACAAGTGGTATCAGAGCTTTGGTTATGGTTGTATAACCCTTGAGTGAGAAAATTCTTGTTTAAGTTTGAATCTATGCATTGCATGTGAGAATTAAAGACATGGCAGGATATGAAGGCTTTGTAGGTTGTTTATTACAGATCTGAGGATTTTGGGTTTGTTGTTTTAATGGGTTGTTTGTAGATTTGGGATGTGAGAAATTTTGGGTGAAATAGGTTTCTTGGTTTCGTATTCAAATGGGGGTTTTGGGGGTAAACTTTCACAGATGATCTCATGGTCCAAAATAGACCTCAAGGTTGAATCCAGGTTGCCCGAGAGACGAAAATTGATATATAATTTGACCTATTTCTAATACTGTGAAAATTGTAAAAAATTTGTGCCCATACCTAGATCATACGGATGTCAAAAATATTATTAAAAAATTGTCAAATTAATTCCGCAGAAAATTTAAAAAAATATCTTGTACTTGCAAAATAAAAAATCAATGTTAAAACCCGTCAGAAAAAATATTCATATTTAAAAAAGGGTCTTTTGAATTTTTGAAAAAAAGTTTATTCTGAGAGGTCATTGAGAGCTTGGATTCACAGGTTTGGTGTGAGCTTGTGACAAAATGGGGTTTTGATTATGTGCATCATGATGCCATGGGATTGCTCAGTATCACGGTTCAGTGGGAGCATTTGGCAATGAAGTGGATTCTTGGTTGTAGGATGGTTTTGTTATTATGTCATGGTATACTCTTGATTAGTGGTTTAGAGTTGTGGCATAATACATGTTATGATAATTATGATCATAAGGAAATGTCTGAAATTCCATATGCTTTTGATAGTAATGGTTTGATGTTTATCTTGTTGCCATGTATAGCTTGGTATCACGATTTAGTGGGAGCTTTGGTAAGGTATAGTAATTTTCATGGAGAGGATGGTAGTCACAATGCCATGTGTGACTCAGTATCACAATTCAGTGGGAGTTGTTGGTAGTGACTTGGATGCATCATTGGTAAGGTTATCTCCATGTGATTAGAGATATGGTTTCTTGGTTTAGAGTATATTTGTTATGGATGTCATGGTTTACTCTTGATATGCATTTAGAGTTTGGCATATTACATGGTTCTCTTGAGACTAGGATGTATAAGTATGTTATGATGCATGTGATATCCTAAGAGGAGATGTTTTGGTTAGATCATGGATGTCATGTTTATGTTCTTGATTCATGATTGGAGCTTTGACAATGATCTTGTGTCGTTACCTGAAGTTTTGGGTACATTAATCATTTGCTTGATTACTTCATGAAAGTGTTGTGTTTCATTTGGAGTTTGGCATGGATTGGTTGGTTATAGGTCCTCATGGATACTTGGAGAAATAGGTGAGGCTGGAGTTCTCTTGTAGTAAGAGACATTTTTTGGAATGGTTACTTGTGAGAAAAAAATTTAACAGAAAAGACTAAGGAGCCTACACCTTGGTTGAATGTGAATTCAACACACTCAGTGGTTTAGCATGCCTCCAAAGAGGTGGTTTGGATACAGAGACTTGGGAAAGGTAATGGTTTGGTTGATAATGGGAAGGTATTAATTAATAAAGTTAACACTTTAATTAATGTTACAGATTATCTTATGAAACCATACAGATAAGTTCTCTTGGTTTTAATCATTTGCTTGGAAGCTTCATGATTATACATGTTGCATTTGAAGTTAGCATGGATTGATTAGTTGGTGTAAGAAGGCCATTGGCCTTGAGACTTGTACTTTTTTTATTATTCCTTGTTTAGAATAATTGGAATGTATAATGTCAAGTGGGAGAATGTTGGAAATAGGATGCCATTTAATTGCAAATCCTAAACATTAATTATTTCATGTATCTCCTAGATTCTTGGAATGTGTTCAACTTGGAATGTGTTCAACAACACTAAGATTAGGATGAGATTAATTATTTGGATGAAATAAATCATGAAATTGGCATTTGTAGTTATTCCTAAATAATAGGAGCATGTGGTTGCACACATGGTAAGGTGAAACTCACCTTGTGTTCAGTTAACTATACGGAGTAACAGTTAACACTTCTAAATGCATATAAAGATCCTAGGAGTTAGGATTTGATGTTTGCATGCTTGACGTTCAGTTCAGTTCAATTCAGTTCAGTTTAGTTGTGGTTAAGTTATCTTCAGTTGCATTCAATTGCTTGTTGTATGCATGTTGGTTATTTTGAGTTGCGTGTAGTTAGCTTCAGTTAACTTGGAATGCATGAATAATAACTTGAGTTGTATGACAAATAATAGGGACTACCTCTAGTTAATAGGGGATGACCATTCTTTCATGAATGGTGTTGAGTAAATGTTTCAGTTAACTATAAATCACTTGGAGCCAACTTGGGCACCCAAGATGCTTTATTGGATTTACCTCTCATACATGATAAGATATTTCTGAAGGCTCAATTAAGTAGGATTACTTAAGGGCACCAACTTTGAGGAAGAGCTTTGGATTTATCACCATGAGTGAAGAATGAGTTGTAGCTTCAGTTTGGGATGCCCAAATGGATGAAGCAAATGTTTTAGCATTGTTATTCACAAGATAACTCTATTTTTATGAGATATGGCGTACCTTCTAGGGATAGGGCTTGTGCATTGTAATTGTAACTCATGTTGAGTTTACAAAGTTGATTAAGCTTATATATCTCAAGCAAGTTGAATAGAGTTGTGAGAGTTTTTATTGCAGGTTGTGAAGAATATTTGTAAAGACAGAAGAACCATTCTCAAGCAAGGATTGGAGCTATTGTAATTCAAAGATTGAATAATAGAATAATTCTTGATGGAGTTTTTTCCTAAAAGGGTTTCTCCATGGTACATCTTGTGTGATCTTTCTAGTATCCTGTCTAGTTCTTCTATAAACTTCTCTCTTCATTCTACAATAGTAAAATGGATTAATCAAGATAATCACCCACAAAGAATATATGTAACAAAGAAAATACTTACTTAGATCAGAAATATTAAAGTTTTACAGAGTATTAAAATAAGAAAACACTTCATTTTTCTGACCATATTTAAAAGTTTGGTTGGAAGTTTGATGTATTTGACTACAACTAGGCATGATATAATGCATGGAGTAAGTCTTATTTCCAAATTTATGGAGAATCCAAGAGACACCCATTGGCAAGTAGGTAAAATAATCCTAAGGTATGTGAATAGCAACAAAGGATATGGCATTTTGAACATAGCAGCAAGTGAGTTTGGGCTAGTTGGTTACACAGATAGTGATTGGGCAGGAAGTTTGGATGATACAAAGAGCATATCAGGTTATGTGTTTCATTTGGGTTTGGGAGCTATCTCTTGGGCTTCCAAGAAGAAACCCATAGTTTCCCTATCTACAGCAAAGGTTGAGTATATAGCAGCAAATGTAGCAGCATGTCAAGCTATTTGGCTGAGAAGAATCATCGTAGATTTGAGAGAAGAACAAGAAGATGAAACAACAATCTTTTGTGACAATGTTTCATCAATAGCTTTGACAAAAAATCATGTGTTTCATGGAAGAAGCAAGCACATTGAAATTAGGTATCATTTTATTAGAGAGTTAGTTGAAAATGGTAAAATTAAAATGGCATTTTGTAGGTCTGAGCAGCAGCTAGCAGACATATTCACCAAGCATTTGATCAGGGATAGTTTTGAATGCCTAAGGAGCAGATTGGATGTTGTTGATTTGGAACAAGATTGATCTTGTTTCTTCGACTCAGGACAAATGAGGAGTGTTGGAAAATGTATTACTCTTGAGCCTCTTCCCGTTGCACCTTATCTGCCAAGAGCAATTGCTACCAGTGCAACTAGAAGTTTTGGGGATTGCTTTCCCAACTTGCTTCTAACGTGCAGCTCAATTTGTAGTAGAATTTGTGTGTGTTTCAAATGTGGAGAGGATTTTAATGTCAACACAAACCTTAATGAAACGGTTTACACTCAAACTTTGAAGCAAGTAAAACTATTATATTCGTAATATAATCAAATCTTTCAAATACGTATCATTGTCCTCTATTTCTAGGGATTTATTAAACTGCTTGGCCCTCAAATTTCTATGGGCACAAAGTTTGTTAAAATGACTACCTAGAAAATGAGATTTGATGCTTAATATGCAAGCTAAGATGATTTTTATGTGCAAATGTGTGGTGGAATGATTAGTGGTATGCTTCTAAATAAAACAAAATGATGGAAAGGATAATGGATGCAACAATAAATGAAGGATGATGTTGATGATAGATGAAGAAGTTGAGATGAGTGAGATGATATGAAACTATAGTGAACTATCCATGATTATGCATACGCTCAAATGCAAACATAAAACAAACTAACCTAAAATGTAACTATGATGCAATGGGGATGATAAAATGTAACTATGAAGCAATTAATTAATCTAATATGAGAATGCAATATGAAACATAATGTAAAAGCTAGCCATAAGACTCCATGAATGCTCGAAGCTCCTACAAAAAACCTACATGGTAACAATACTCAAAGTGTGGATGAAAAATGGCATTATAACACTATTCCAATTTGTATCTCAAAATAGCATTATAACATTACTCAAAAGGTGGATGAAAAATGGAATTATAAAAATATTCCAATTTGTATCTCAAAATAGCATTATAACATTACTCAAAAGGTGGATTGATAAATGCTAAGGCAAGAGGGTGTATTTATAGGGTTTCTCAAGCATTTTTTGAGGTGGCACCCATCAATGGTTTAGATTCGAAGGAGAAATGATAGACGGTGGAGATGAAAGGAATCAGGATGTTGTCCCCTTGACCAAGGACAACATGCCATGTGTGTGGAGAGAATCCCTTGACCAATTGGAAGCATGCCAAATGTATGGGATTCCCAAGTGTGTGAAACAAAGACACATGTGCTCCAAATTTGTTGGAAGTGTGGGGGAAATAAAGTCATCTGTCTTTTTCTCATTCGTGGAAGTGTGTGAGGATAATTCTAATTAATAATTGGGCTTATTTATTTTCATGTGACCTGTATGAGGTGGCACACAAAAGTTGTAGAAATGTTCTCTAATTCGTAATCAGGATTAAGGAAGGTTAATTAAATAAACACATTTAGGGTATTTTGTTTATTTAATTATTTAGAAGAATGTGAATTAGAAGAATTAAAAGGAAAATGAAAAATATTAATAGAGTAAGACTTTATTTATATGTAGTTGAAGTATTAATCAAATAGGTTGTATTTAATTAATTGAATATGATGACCGTTTTTAGGTGTATATAGAATTAATGCTGGTAGGTAAATTCAAATTCGAGAAGGAATGTTTTTTGAAGAGACAAAAGGAATTGAAGGCTGTTAGTTTAGTCAGTTTTTGGAAGAAAAGTTCTTGAGCAACAGAAGTCTGAAGAGGAATGTTTTATTTTGTTCTTTGTGTGATTCAAAGAAGTTTCTGAACAGCAGCAGTTGTATGTATGTTTTGTATGTGAGCAATGATTTCTCCTAAAAGAGCTCTAGGTAGCTCATGACAATGAGCTCCTAGCAAATCCTGAAGTTGTTTGTCTAAGTGAGGAGCTCATGAAAGCTTCCAGCAGCTAATAGTGTGTAGCTTAGAGTTTATTTTCTAATTTTTTATGTTCAATCTTTAATATATTGTCATTTCTAGTTTAATGAATAGAAAGGAAACTTACATGTCTCCTTGTGCTTCCACATTTTGTTTGTGTATTCCCAAGTGATTGGGAAATAGAGCAATAACTTTGTGTTTTTTTGTTCATTCAAAAAATATTTTTGATAATTTTGATACATATGCATATTGGCTAAATGGGTGTGTTAACAAGAGAGCACTTGCAAAAAACAAATTAGTCCATGTCTATATGATTTTAGTAGAGTTTAAAGCATTAGAAACCAAGATCTTGAATATATTCCAGATGCAAGGTTTAGAAGGATGCACACAAAGTGTTTGGTGAAATGCCTAAGAAAGATGTGTTCTCATGGACTATGATGAATGGAATATGCATAGAACCAATGTTTGATGAGAGCCTCAAGCAATTTGACAGAATGTGATTGATTGATCTACAACTAGATAGGGATGCATTTTTCATTGTTCTCTCAGCTTGTTCCAATTTAGCAGCTTTAGAGTTTCTGAAATAGGTCCACGAGGATGTTGTGCGAAAAGGATTGGAAATGACTATCCAGCCACTAGAATGCACTTATGAGATGAAAGGCTTCCATACATCATAACTTTCTTTCTTCATTCCTTAGCGAGTTAACTTACCTTTCTGTACAGACAACTCTAGTTAACTATTACATAGTTTCAACCCACTAAAACTACAGTTCATTATTTCTGTCAACTACAGTTCACTGTAGCATCATTCCAGCTCTTACGATGATCATTAGATTTCATGTTCCCGGTGCCAACATTTCATTGGGAAGCCTGAAACAAAGAATTAAATACACTGGAAACTTCTTTGACACATATGGGCCTTACCTCATGTCCCCATGTAGCTACTTAATTCCATTTTCTACTTAAATTTAAGAAGTGAGAGTGTTCCCATGCATAAATTTTATTGATGGGAAAGTATAATTTGGAATCATTTTCTATTTTAATGGAGCAGCTATTGTTTAGGAATTGCAAATAAGTTGTGGGAAAAAAGAGGGGGTTGGAAATAAGCAACAACTACATATTGCTAAAAATCCAAGTGGCTCCACAAATTTCTTTCTTTAATGATTTGATTATGTGAACAGACAGGAGGTACAACGTGCATATTTTGCAAAGGTCACACCAATAAGTATTGTAAGGAAGCCATAGAAGGACTTCATATTCGTATCCCATATGCCTTGATCACATTGAAATGACCTTCAAAGTGGAATAAAATTGATACGAGATTCAATCCTAAGTGCATACTCGTTCAATCATCTTTGATGAACAATAATATCTAAAAAATAATTGTGTAAACTAAGATGAATATTCCACCTCCACGAGCATCTTGCATGGATAAGGAATGCAAAAATCATGCATTTATTTTATTATTAAAGTCTAGTTCATGTTGTAGTTTAAGGTCCTTATGATCTAAAATTCATGTTAGTGTCATTGTATGTTTTGAAAGGACTATAGCACATTTTCATGCTATAATTTATATTACTAACAACATTGTGATTAGTTATAGAGGTGGTTGGATATTTGAGCAAAAGTTTTTGATATGCTAGTTTTGACGTGTGCTAGTTTTCAATATTCTCAAATGCAAGTAAGAACAAGGATTCCCCATGAAATCCATTAGCAAAGTTTAAAATAGGAAATGATGCAAGAATGAAATGAAAGAGCAATAAAACAAGCTAAATCCTATTGAAGACAATGCAAACTCTTGATCCCATGGGGGAATTGGTGCCAATTTGATGTGAAAATTGGCCCTTTCCCAAATCCAATGATGCAAGCTTGATAAATGTTGATGAATGATCCACTTTGATGAAGAATGGTGAGTGCTCCAATAGAAAAATCTACATAACCTAGCTATGATTCAATGATGATGGATGGAAATGGCTAAATATTTGAGCATAGTAACTTTACTCAAATTATGGATGCCAAACTGAAGAGATTAACCTCTTATTTATAGATTGACAAGTTGAAAGCATGCCCAAAATAAAGCAATGTGGGACTAAGAATTAGCCAATGGTAAAGTGCCACTTGTCAACTTGTGAGTGGATGGAGGATGTGCAAGTTTTGAAGAATGTGCAAAGAGGGGGGAGATTCAAATTCAAAATATGGCTTGAAGGATGAGGTGAAAGGTGAAGTTAATGTCACATGGCTCAAGAAAAGGACTTGTAAGAGATGTTAAATGCTTTGTTGGAAGGGACAAGTCCTTTTGGGGGGAGATTTCAAACTTGAGGAATATTCCATTTTTGATGCCTTTTTGAATGAAAATAGATTATTTATAAAACAATTAAATTTATTTTCATGTGCAAGTTGCAAAATTTAGAGGATTTGATGGATTAAGACTAAGATTAATCAATATTTGATTAATTTCAAGGAGATTTAGTTGATTTGACCATTTGATTTAGATTTTAGGATTGAAATAAATCAAAAAGAGATTAAAATGATTAAGACCTAGTTAAATAAATATTTTGATTTATTTAACCAAAAGGAGTGATGTTAGATTAAATTAGATAAATGTTTGATTTATTTAATTTAATTAGATGAACTTTAGAAAATTAATCAAATAATATGGATTATTTAATTAAATAAAGATAGGAAGATGAAATGACCTAGCTAATTACATAGAGACAATGATTTAATTAAATCAAAGGATTTATTTAATTAAAAGGGGAATTATGATTACTTTAATCAAATAAGGTTATTTGATTAAATGGTTAGATAGAGGGATAATTCAAGATGAAGTGATGTTAGTAGATCAGGATCGAGTGTGCAATATCAATCTATATATTTTCTATGTTTACATTTTTCCCCTCTTTGAAGCAACATACTTGTTGCATTGGTTCAAAGAATAATCTTATTGAGATCAAAGTTCAAAAATTCTCTAATTTTTTGGATGCCCCACCGAATGAAAAATTATACCAATGTATTGCCCCCTCGAGAGATCAAGCGAAGAGGTTTTATTTGAGGGTCGATCTCTCGACAAAGGGGTTCAAGATCAGTTCAACTTGAAAGTTTGATGTAAAAAAATTTGATGATGTAGACAGTCATCAACCATGGCTAGCCTCATGCCTATTTTGATATATTACACCCACTTGATCCTAATTTGTACCATGACAGTTACATTATTGATGATATGAGATGATTATGATGTTTATATGTAATGGATGATATGATGATGCTTGGATGATATGGATGCACATGATATGATATGATATGACGATGCTTTTATGATTATGAAAATAGATGATACATGTATGGTTTATGAGATGTTTAGAATAACCAATCTATACTATGCAATGATGGGGATGAATGCACGTGGTATGATTAATGCTTTATATATGATAGGATATGCATTGTGCAATATGCTGCCAGTTTTGTGGATGCAAGATGGATGTGTTAGCGATGATTTGTGATTAACTGTCATGGTACCATGTTAGCGGAAAAGGAAGTAAGAAGAAAATAAAATGATGACAAGAGACACCAACTAGCCAACTTTATTAGAGATGATGATATGATGATGATGATGATGATGATGATGATGATGATGATGATGATTTGCTTATTGAGGATTTGGGATTTTAAAAGGGCCAATTACCTTATGTTTGATAACACACGTAGGCACGATGCATCAGGGTATAAAGAACCAAGATGGTGTTGCACCTAGTGTGATGGACTTTGACTCAACAAATAGATAGGAGTATTCTTGTTCACACCTAACATACAGAAACCTTGCTAGGATGCACCTAACAAAGCAAGTATTTGTCAAGGTTATTTTACAAGAATGTCCAACAAGCACAGCAGACAAAATATAATGATTGCTGCCCCATTCCTTTCTCTCTAAATCATTTTGATTAGACATCATCAAAAGGTCATTGGAATGAGCGCAATAAGATAAATCAAAAGAAAAGATCAAATAAACAAACAAGACAATGTTCTTCATACCTATAGCCAAAGGGATGTGTTTTGATAGGATAAGAATCCAAAGTGATATCAAAAATGATGTCCATTGTCGGAACGATATATCCTAGGACATGCATTGCATAGGATGATGATGGTTTGATAAGTTTATTGATAGATTGTTGATATAAGGTTGACTGACATGTTTTAAAATGACCAAGAGATTCATTTTGTGTTTAACGATTTGTTGTTTTGATTTTGATTTTACGATTGAAGATTGCTTTTGGTGATTGTTGTGATTGTTTTTGTTTGTTTTACCAAAGGATAAAGGTGATGACTAGTTTATTATGGATGATTAATTATTTCGAGTGAAAGCGAGATGAGATAGATGGACTTTTTCAAATATTTGGATGCTTTTGACATTTTGATATGTTTTGAGGATGTTTTTTGTATTTTCAAGATTTTACAAATGTTTTGGGATTTTCTGAGATTTTATGAATGTTTTTGGATTTTGTGTTTTTTTAAATCTTTTTGGATTTTCATGTTTTTTTAATATTTTTGGATTTTGATGTCTCGAGGGCTGATCAAAAATTAGCCTTGCCTACGTTTAAGCTCAAAGACGACGAAGTTTGGATTCCAATGTTTTTGACATTTTTTTGACTTTTTAAGTGTTTTTAGATTTTGATGTGATTTGGATGTTTTAGGATTTTCTGATGTTTTTGAATTTTTGCATGATTTTGATAAGGATGTGTGTGACGATATCAGTGATCTGTTTTGGGATTTTGTTGAAAACCAAGCTAAGGTTGATTGATTGAATCGATGAATTGATGATGATGATGATAACATTGTTGAGAATACACAACAATGCAAGGATTTAATTGATCAAAATTGATTACAATAACATTGTTGAGGATGCACAACAATGCAAGGATAGTGTTAAGCAGTACAAGGATATCCTGAGATTATTTTTTGATTGGA
This sequence comes from Sequoia sempervirens, assembly GCA_007258455.2. NCBI lineage: Eukaryota > Viridiplantae > Streptophyta > Pinopsida > Cupressales > Cupressaceae > Sequoia > Sequoia sempervirens. Next base: position 96,217 of record VDFB02169918.1, on the reverse strand, counting down.
TTTGATTGATCATGATTGATGAAGCTTGATTTTGGAACAAAATTTGTTTGAATGATTTGATGTGGCATTTGAAGGGTGTGTTAGACGTGACTGATATTGATTGTTTGGATTGATGTCTGATGAAAGATGAAGATTGATAAGGAATGTCTTCTCATCAAAATATGCCATGGGCTAGTGATTTGGTTTTTTGCTCACAAGTGGTTGACCAATTTTTTTTCACATTTTCCAATGTTCAGATCACCACATAAGTTGGAGGATATATATCAAGATTTATTTCTGAAGCAAGATGTAAATATCTGCCCCTAGTGTCTAGCAATGTATGGAATACCATGGGTGGATGCTTGGATAAGTGTATGGATGGAGGGATATGGATTATCTTGTGATAAGATAAGGTGTTCAGATAAAGAATGTTCATTTGGATAATACTTCATGGCTCAGATAATGTTGGGTAGGATAGGATCAATGAAAATGGCCCATGTCAAGATGTTTATCATAAGCAAGCGTAAAGTGTACACCAAACTTTCATCAAGATCAAGATAACTTGGACTATGTATGTAGATGGATGAAAATGGATTCGATAAATGGTTTATGGATGAGATGGATGGAATGTTGAATTTATTATGGATGGGATGAGATGCTTTCACTTGAATTGGTGCATGTAGATGCTTGATTCCACACATGATGCCTATTTTCTAGGTTTTCATCATGGTCTTGCCCAAAGTGCCACGAAGTGGTTTTCACTAGAGGATGATTTTTTTCTTTACTATTTTCAATCCTTTTTCTAATTTTTTTTTTTTTTTAAACAAATTCTGAAAGATTTTAAGCTCATGTTGAATCATAAGGTGTCGCTGATGTAGATTCCCCTGTCATAATGTGCCATCAATATCCTACTTGAAGAAGCTACTTTGCTAAGATATGTGCACTTGAATGCAACTTTTGGGATTCTTGGTCTACTTTATTGATATCAAGGTTAACTCTATCTCTGTGCATACATTGCGATAGAGTGCCTTCAGAATCCTTATGATGAAGGGTCGTTGCCAATACATGGTCAATTTGAGAATTGGATATCATGCGTGGAGGTGTGGACGAAGTGTGTTTAGGGATAAGAGATGGATTGGTTGACAGTTTGGAACCTTTCACTTTCCAAACTTGGGAAGATGAGCAATGATGAGTGGATACGGAAGTGTACATGGAATTAGGACCAACTGCTTGATATACTTTGTACATTGCTTGAAAAGCCTGCTTTTGCTTTTGTGGACATCTTTGATGGATACTTTTCTCTTTTTTATTTTTCCCCATAGTTTCTTTGACTAATGGAGTTTGATAGGGATAATCTTTCTTTGTATTATTTGGTATCCATGTGTATTTGATTTTTCCATTATTCTTCTTTGCTTCTTTTTCTTTGATAACGTTCTTTATGCTTTGATTCAAATCTTTCTTTTGAAATTGGTCCCAATTCATGGATGGGGTGATGAGTGGATGAAGATTCATGATGTGGATGGTTGTAGTATTGGTCATGGTTTCACCATAAATATTCTTCATGCTCCCTATGTTGACATTTACACTAGATGAAGTTGCCCCCAGTATTATGGAAGTAGGACCTTCATGCTTTGATTATGCCTGTTCCAAGAGCTCTTGTTTAGAGTGCATTCTCTGATAAATGACCATTGTAGATGATGTTATTTCAATTGGATGCTCTGCTAACTCTAGATTATAATGTTGTATCTTACTTGTTTCCTTGAGTGGATAATGCTGGATATCTGCATACTTGATGTCCTCAGTCTAAATTTGGGATATATCTAATCTTGATGTTGATAATTCAGTTTGACTATAGGAATCAATAACCTACTTTTTTGTGTAATAATGTTAGGAGTAAAAGAATCATATTCTAAAGGAAGATCATCTACGTTTCCATCCAGAGAAAGCATCTCATGAGTAGATGTAGTATGTACTATGTGGATATAATCATCATTTGCGACATCTTGTATAGATAGGAAACTGTCCATTAGATCATTGTAGTATCTTGGAGACACAAATTCTTGATCTTGATTAATTTCAGAATTTCTTTCAACATGTTTTGGATCAAGTTCTTGACATGGGTTAATTTCAAAAGATGGATTGCTTATAAAGGGTTCTTGGATGGGAAGCGGCTCAATATCCTCTTGATCTTTAAGTGAATTTGGATCAAGTGTTGAGTTGAAGATTCCTTCAATATCGATAATTATGAGGTCAAAGGATGTCAATATGTCTTGGAAAGGACCATTGCTAGACTTTGGTGAGAGATGTTGATCATGCTTTAGAATAAATTTTTGAGATATGTCCTCTAACTCATTAGGTGTGCAGAGACATTTTCAACATGATCATTGGTTGATGGATTGTTGATTGTAGGATGAAATAATGTTAACACTCCTTGAAATAGATCATTATCGGATATTGTTGAGGGATTCTTATCATGATCAAAAAGTGACTCTTGATGTATGTTGATTTGATCTTCGGATGAGGTAGAAATATTTTCCATGTGTTCGTTGATGGATAGGTCTTGATCATGTGACCGTTGACTTGGATCAATACATGGAGTCATTTAACATTTTTTTGGGATTTTGAACAACATTTTCTTTTTTGGCTTGGTATTGGGCTTGAGCTTGTGCTTGCACTTGAGCTTGGGCTTGTGCTTGTTGGGCTTGTAGTGTAGCTTGGGCAACTTGAGTGGCTTGTGCAACTTGTTAAGCAGCTAGGTGTGTAGCTTGTCAGTTTTGGTTTTGTTGGAGTGCCTTCTAATAAGCAACATGCTGAGCGGCTTGCAATGCAATGTTGTATTGGTTTGATGTGTTTGTTTGGGTGGTGGTGGTGGCGGAGGTGGTTTTGGAATAGCGCTTGTTGTGTTGATAAGAGGTATTGTCGTATTGATGATTGGGATTTGAGTGGTGGATGGTGTAATTGATGATTAGTCCTTGGGAGACCATGTTTTGAGATCTTATGGGGGTGGTTGATGATATTTTGAGTGCTTGTACATTTTTCATCTATTGTTACGATGTTGACGACAAGTTTTGAAAGCTTGGCGTGATGTTTTGATTGATTTTTGGGATGTTGGTTTGATTTATACTTGGTAAATTGGGAATCCCTAAGCTAAGGAGTGGTGTGGGTGATGATGGCAATGGTGGTTTTGGAATCATGTGGCATGTAGTGACAAGTCGTTGAGATACGTTTGGAGTGATCATGAGGGTTTGATATATGATGGGTGTGATAGGGGTGGTTGGAGTGATCGAGGCGATAGGAATGGTCAGAATGACTGAGGCAATAGATCCTTGGGAGACCATATTTTGATTTGTTAGGATTGATGTTGTCATTTGATTAGATACCATTCATTGGTGCAATTTCGATGGTATATTCAAAGGATTTGATGTGATGGCTTGATTGGTGTTAGGTGGATTGATTTGGATGGAGTGATTGGTGCTAGGTAAAGGGGGGAGCCCTAAACCAAGGAATGATGTTGATATGGGAAATGGTGGTGGATATGTCTCTTGGCGCAATGACTCAACTATTTTGGTAAGTGTAGTAATTTGATCTCGCCAAATTTGATCTTGATTTCAATCTTGACTCCCTTGATATAGTCGATTTGGTTCAAGCAGATTTGGGATGCATACTTGTGTTTTTTGAATGGGATCATGGACAAATTGATTTTGGGAAATGTTTTGATTTGGGTTGATGTTCAGATTTGGCATGATAGGTTGAAATTCAATATTTTTGGTGTTGAGAATCACATTGCCTTGATTTAGGTAGCTTTGATTTTGCATGGTGTTACCTTGACTTGGATTAATACATGGAGTCGTTAACATCTTGTTTGGACTTTGAAAAATATTTGTATGATTTGAAAACATATCCATCCCAAAGTTTACCAAGTTTGGATTCAAAATGTTCATGTTTGGTAAAGTTGTACTTGGTACATTCATATTTGGCATGTTGGGATTTGATGAGATGGCATTGTTCATTTGAAGGCTCATGCATTGATTGTTTGGTTGATATACTTGTAGGTTTGGCCTTGGATTTAAATCTACCATCGAGAAAGGTGTTCCAAACTTTTGACTAGGCATACTCACATTTGTACCATTGACATTTGTAGAAGGTAATGATCCCATGTATGGATTGTATAAGTGTGAGTTTTGATTATCAATTGGCTTTGTAAGGCTTTGAAAGTTCAGTTGACTTTTATTACTCATGATGTATGGATCAAGTTTATATTTCATGTTCTTCTTGTGTTTTGACCTTGTGTACCTCTAAGGTGTTTAGGACCAATGATGAGATGAATGATGAAAAGAGTGAATGAATGTTTAGGAACTTTGGATCAATACTAGATTTAGGGTTTGATTGGATTTGGATAATGAACTTGTAAACCCTAAGATGTTAGATGTGATCTTAGGATGAATTTTTTCAAAATATTGTTAATTTAATTAAATGTATGAGAAAGGATGCATTCCCACACACCTAACTAAACAAATGATTTTGATTTGGTTTAAGGATGTACCTAAGTCTAGATAATGATGTTTCCAAATCTCTAAAGTTGATTGTGGGATGGGTTTTGATAGATGTTTGGAATTTGGATGAAGTGTTTGATTTGATCGTAAATGAAACTAAGAAGGACTTGTTTACTAGACCAAGATATTGAAGAACATGCCTTTCCCTAAGATTAATTCAAAATCAAAAGACCAATGTTTGCATGAAAGACGATAAAAAGATAAACAAGCACATGTGTTGGGTTCAATTTGAGTTAATCTTGGTTAATGACTTGCCTTTACCACAAAGACACTTTTTGCTTAGTAATGAAACTGCATGTCTATGTCTCAATTCCATTTCATTCCACAAGGTCCATTATGTGAAAATGAAGGTTTTAAGAGCATAGTTTCCTATTGTTGACTTTGCAATGAACAAATCAAGATAAAAGTCCTAGTGTTTAGAAGCTTTATAGGGATAAGAACCCCTAGGGACAAGCAATAACACGTGGACTTTTCAAAGGTATTTTTTCCTCCCAAAGGGTTTGAAATTCTGATGATTTGTTGAAAGTTGGTTTCAATGTTTTGGATCCAAGCACTGTGTTTTCAAATTGACTCACAAGCAATATAACATCCTAGCTCAAATGGCACGTTTTTCTTGGTGGGCTTGCCTTATGCCCTTCGTAGTAGAAGAGATGATTTTACATGCAACCAAGGAAAAAATATAAAAGTATGTTAAGAATGAAGTCTTAACCTCTATATTTTAACCAAGATCAGAAATGGAAATTAACTTCTTGGAATCTAAGTTCCAATGCACCACTTTGATAAAATCATTGGATGGACTCATTGGTTACTACAAACAAGGGTTTTAGTTTGGACTTTTCATTTGTGGAAATTAACCCATATGGCGAGAGTCCCTTTTTAGATCCATCTTGTCAAAGCCAACTGTGTGATACTAGCGTTTACTCCAATACCCACATTTATATCTTGGTTGGAAATACTCTTGGATTTAGAGTGTTACTGGTTGAGTCGTTCCCTTGGGTGAGTACTTTTTCCCCAAGGCAGGCCCTCTAAGATAAACAAAAGCTAATAAACATATTCATAGTTTGATCAACCCTTCTTTAGAAATAAAGGGAGAACACATGCAATAAATTCATTCACACTCGCACAAGATTTGTTCAATTTTAAACCAAAAAAATGAAGTGTGGAGGTGATTGCTTTATCTCAACCTAAAATCATGAAAAATGTCTTTTGATTCTCAAGATCACTATAAAGTGCGAGAGAAGCGCATATGTCCTTTTTCAATGAAGTTAGTTTAAGTAAGCCATCACGAAGACAAAGTTGCACTTGTTCATTTTAGATCCCCAAAGCAATTATGAATTCTTTTTAAAGCACCAAAGGACAAATGAGAGTTGTTTTGTTCAGTTGTTATCCAAAAAACAAAATCTAGTAAGTTGTAGTCCTAGTGTTCATTTTAAGCCTTTGCAAAAATTGAAAAGATTCTTTTTAAAGCCCAAACGAAATTAGTATCCTAAGCAAGAATAGACAATATTTTCCTAAGAGTGTTAAACAAACACTAAAGTGTTTAAAAACACTTTGATTTCATGACATATCATCATCATGCTCCTCTTTCTTTCGTTTTCAATTGATCCAACCTACAAGAAAGAAAATTAGTCAAATTCTACAAAACACAAAGGTTAAAAAGCAGAAAATAGAAGATAATTTCATCATTTGACAAAAAGCACATGCTAAAATAAAATTTCAACTTTTTAGTCCCTGCCAGCGGTGCAACCCGCGACTGCATCACAATTTTATTTCTCAATGGTGTTGTACAGTGTCGCTTACCAGTAAGTGGCCCTCTGTGTTCAGACCAGTGAGCTCAACTACATTGCACTTTTTCTCAATGTGGCTATTTGGTTTTTTTGAAAATTCTCACGGGTTAGATTGGTCAAGCGGCTCTGTTTGAAATGCAAAATTTTGGGCAGGAAGACTTCAGTGTCGCAGTTTGAATTTTCAGCAGTGCTATATGGCGACGTTGGAGAGTCAGTGGTGCTATATGGCGACATTGAGCTTCCAGCATTGGAACTTTCCTATGCACAAACAAAAATGCAAAATTTTTAGAAAAACATGATTAAGAACGAGATTATGCCCTCCTTCTAGCGCCAAATGTAGAACCCTAATCCAAATACCTGCAAAACACAACAAATGAATACATTATGAGATCAAATGCAAGTAAGAACAAGGATTCCCCATGAACTCCATTAGCAAAGTTTAAAATAGGAAATGAGACAAGAATGAAATGAAAGAGCAATAAAACAAGCTAAATCCTATTGAAGACAATGCAAACTCTTGATCCCATGGGGGAATTGGTGCCAATTTGATGTGAAAATTGGCCCTTTCCCAAATCCAATTATGCAAGCTTGATAAATGTTGATGAATGATGCACTTTGATGAAGAATGGTGAGTGTTCCAATAGAAAAATCTGCGTAACCTAGCTATGATTCAATGATGATGGATGGAAATGGCTAAATATTTGAGCATAGTAACTTTACTCAAATTATGGATGCCAAATTGAAGAGATTAACCTCTTATTTATAGATTGACAAGTTGAAAGCGTGCCCAAAATAGAGCAATGTGGGACTAAGAATTAGCCAATGGTAAAGTGCCACTTGTCAACTTGTGAGTGGATGGAGGATGTGCAAGTTTTGAAGAATGTGCAAAGAGGGGGGAGATTCAAATTCAAAATATGGCTTGAAGGATGAGGTGAAAGGTGAAGTTAATGTCACATGGCTCAAGAAAAGGACTTGTAAGAGATGTCAAATGCTTTGTTGGAAGGGACAAGTCCTTTTGGGAGGAGATTTCAAACTTGAGGAATATTCCATCTTTGATGCCTTTTTTGAATGAAAATAGATTATTTGTAAAATAATTAAATTGATTTTCATGTGCAAGTTGCAAAATCTAGAGGATTTAATGGATTAAGACTAAGATTAATCAAGATTTGATAAATTTCAAGGAGATTTAGTTGATTTGACCATTTGATTTAGATTTTAAGATTGAAATAAATCAAAAAGAGATTAAAATGATTAAGACCTAGTTAAATAAATATTTTGATTTATTTAACCAAAAGGGGTGATGTTAGATTAAATTAGATAAATGTTTGATTTATTTAATTTAATTAGATGAACTTTAGAAATTTAATTAAATAATATGGATTATTTAATTAAATAAAGATAGGAAAATGAAATGACCTAGCTAATTACACAGAGACAATGATTTAATTAAATCAAGGGATTTATTTAATTAAAAGGGGAATTATGATGACTTTAATCAAATAAGGTTATTTGATTAAATGGTTAGATAGAGGGATAATTCAAGATGAAGCGATGTTAGTTTATCAGGATTGAGTGTGTGATATCAATCTGTATATTTTATATGTCTATAGTTACCTATTATTAATTTACCATGTTATAGGGAGGAGTTGTTCATAGTTCAAATCCCTTTGTCTCTATTAGTTAAAAAAAATTACCTTCTATTGTTTGGGGAAACATGGTGGTAACTAGTATTAATGAAAATAATAATACCTTAACAAATTCTATAATAGCATGCAAGAGTATTTATGAAAGGGGGTAAGGGAATATTTTGATCATTACGATGATATAGATTCCTGACAAGATGGGTGTTACATATTAATCCAAGAGATTTTGCATGTGTAGGTGGTGTTGGATTATATGCTCACACATGTGTGAGCTACATTTAAATTTGAATAGGAAATTTGGATGCCACATTTTATTCAATGGTTTACAATTCTACTTATTGTATCTTGTATTATATGTTCCTATATATAGAGGCCTTTAGATGGTAATTTATAATTTATGTAGATCATATTATCAAGCTACCAAAATGTTGGTAGATTGAATGAGAAATCTATGTTAATGTACTCATATTTTGATATTAATACAAGATTGTACTCTTTTGGTTATGGAATTTTTAACCCAGAATAGTTTTACTCATGTATATTGGTGTTCTTATGGTTTACATATTCTATTGCTATATTTATATTTCTATTTCTATTCATGTTTTATCATGTTAAAGAATTTGTTGACATTAAAAAATAATTTCTTCTACTATTAATTTCACCTAAACTAAATTAACATTCTTATTTTTTACTTTTCACTACCAAACTTAATAATTTAAGTATAGAATACTAATTTAATGAATATATTTAGTATAATTAACCCTTTTATTCTTCTCCTACTCATTCCTAACCTTTTCCCTTAATTGATTTATTTTCTCATTAATATATTTATTTAGGAAATTCATCATTATTAATGTTCAAATTATATTCAAATAATTGAATTAATATTATTTTTCATTTAGAGTAATTTTAAATACTAAATCATTATTGTTTTTATTGAATTATTTATAAATTTATTTTTAACTAGTTACTAAATCATTTGATTCATATTTTTAGGATTGTTTATGGATTATATTTCATTGTTCCATCTACTCCTACTTGCCTATCCCTTCTAGCTCCCATATTTTTGTTTTTTATGTTCTTCCTTTTGTGTCTTTTTTGGCTTTTGATTTTCGTTCTTCTCAAATCTCTCTCAATTTAAATGGATAGCTCTATAGTGAAAATTATCAAATTCCTCCTCTTCTTGATGGTGTATCATAGAGTGTGATTTGGAACATTGATTCAAAAATAGCTCGCATATTTTTCTTTCTAGAATCATTTTATATATTTACCTCAACTATCAAAAATATCTTCATTAGAGAATTCATTCATAGAATATTAAGAATCTAACCGATCTAACCTATTATCTACAACATTAACATTGATCTTAATCTTAAACATAGGCATGCCTATGTTTACTTCAAACATAAGAGGGGCTTGATTACCAAAAGCTCTATTAGAAATGAGATCAATCATACATGTTATCATCATTTTTATAGATCATCTCACATTGATTTAGCCATCATAAAATTAATTAGTACGTAGTCTACTAGATCTCAAGGGTTAATTCCAAGGCTAAGGTACTTTAATTTCGTATTTAACAATATAAAAACTAAATCAAATAGTAATAAATAATGCAATGGGTCAACAAATATGAATGGGGGTTTAGCTAGCTCATATCTAAAAAAGTGATAGATGTTCATGCATTGTAAGATGTTTCATGTTCATTTTTTGTTATTATTATAATCACTAACACTTACATGATCTCCAAGCATCCTCCTATTTCTCTTTTTATGTTATGAGCAAAGTGACTTTAGTCCAGCAAGGATTTTAGATCTAAGTGGTAAGTTCCAAAATTATTTTTTTAATCATTCATTATTTATTCATTTGCCTCTACTCCCTTTAGGGCATACAATTTATACTTTTATTATCATAGTTATTTGTAAAAGTGGAAACACCAAAACGAGGTTTGAGCAAGGCAAGCCCCTATGTAGCACAACCCTTATTCCCTTTTCTATCTTGCAAGTTAGAGGTCTAAAGTGGATTTGGGATATCAAGGATTCAAAACCCTAGCTCAACATCCATGTACTTCTTATCAACAAATTAGGGTAAGTTGATTATTCACAAACTGTTAGACTTTGGATATGGGTTTTCATAGTCTAAGACCTGCAAACATTGTTGCACCTACACTAGCTTTGAAACCCTAGAATCCAACACTCTTGTACAACTAGGGCACCCAACGCCTCTGTCCTGCTAGTTCAACCTCATATTTAAATGTCAAATTCTTCTCTATATACATTCTCCATATATGCTCTATGTTTTTATCTTTTTGTTTTGCATTTTTTAGATTCTATAATAGTTTCTCACTTTGGCCTTAATTCACCTAGTTCACTACATTTTCTAATCAATCACCACATCCTATCATCATGTGGAGCAAAAATTTTCCTTCAATATTTTTGACCCTTGAAGGTCTTCTTTCGGCCCTTACTTCTTTTATGCATTATGGTGGCATTGTGCCCCTAAGGCTAAAGGTTACTCTTGAATAAAAGCACACAAATCACCACGTGGTGGCTACACGAATTTTCTTTATATCATCTTCCTTTTAGGCTCAATCAGGAAACATGTCTGCCTAGTAGGGATTTCCTCAAAAATGTTCTCACAAATTCAAAAATTTCCCACCAGCGTGCCATTTCATCCATTTCGTCAAGCAGGTTATTTCTTCCATAGATATATCTCTTTTTGTGGAGTTTGTCAGACAGTGCAAAAAAGTTCTTGCTTTCGGGGTTAGACTTTTGGGGTGGCATCATCATTCCTCGTAGTTGATCAAATCATGTTTTTTCCAAGTTGTGCTAGAATCTTATCATCCTCTGATAACATATCTTCGCAAAACTTCTACAAAATTTGGAGCCATTAATGAGGCAACTCAAACTTTATGAGTGAAGATTGTTGTGATCTAATCAAACCCTAGAATGAATTGTGGTCTATCAGGTGTGGACATTTAGAAGTTTTTCATCTCTATTGGTTGTGGTGGTGGCTCCTTCTTCTGGCTATTTAAAGGTGTTTGCAGCAGAGGGGGAGATATATATATATTTATTTATTTATTTTTTGTAAGATGGAAGATTTTTTAAAAGAAATCAAAAATCATAGGTTTAGAATAGGGAGATATAATTTCAAGAATAGGAGGATTTTTACATAGCATTTTTTACGCTCTATGGAATGTTTTATTTGTCAAGACTATTAATCGGATTGGAATCCAACCTTTACTTCTAGTTTTTTTGATGCAAGAACAAATATTATTAAGAAGAAATCTTTAAGATTTTGCATTTTATGGCCTTTATCACAAATTTATTTTCCCTATATTGTTGATGTTGAATGCTCTATGTCAAGTCTTGTACAGTGATAGTCTTGATAATTATTTTATATGTTGTTAGCTTTTATGTTTGACACTATCTTTCAAAAATTGGATCATGTTCATTATACTCTTTCAATTTTTCTGAAGATTATGTTGTATTTCATATTATGATGTAAGAGAGATTTTTGTAAAGATCCAAAAATTCCTGTTAATTTTAGGGTTCCTTATTTCTGTAGGACCTTGATAGATGCTTCCCATGAGAAGATTTGAATGACTACTATGTGCTTTCTCTAGCCTTAGCCATTTGTTCTCTTCCTAACAATGAAGGGTCTATGGAATTTTGTGTCCATTTCATCAAAAGTAAGGAATCGTTAAAATTTGAAAAGTTGTAAAAGCTTTGTCACATTGCCATCTTTTTGTTTTCTCTGCATTTCTCTTTTTCCCTTTTCCCAAAACACAAAGAAGAGACGACTTTTATAACAATATCAGAGGCCATTCAATGAGGTGCAATTTGGTCCCACACTCACTAAATTTCTCATAAGGCTCTTTGGAGGGGCACGAGCTTTTATGATCAACACATCAAACAAAAAGAGACCAAAACCCTGACCAACTTGTTTAGCTCTCCCTTGAGGATAGTAGCCAAATAGTGTATCTTGGCTACTTTTGTATCCCTTAATCTTTATGGTGGAATGAGTTATTTGGGTTCATTTTTTATCTTATATCTCATTTACAATACCAAGCACCATGCTTGAGGATAGCCTCATCATGGCTAGCCTCAACAAAATGAAAAAGAAAGAACCTCATAGTTAGGTTTTGAATTGTTGCAAGGTGTGCACCCTTGGTATATCCTTGTGTTGTGTAGTGCACCACTCGAGTTCATGACATGTCTTAACTGCCTCTCATGGATTCATTAGCTCTAGCAGTTGTATCAAGCATTAACAGGTCGATATTTTCGTGCAATGACAATCGTTTATGCAACAATTGGTATCAAAACCTGGGTCATGGGTTTGAACCCCTCGCTTACGCTGAGGAGGATTATTGCAAGTTGTGCACCCTTGGTCTCCTTGTGTTGTGTAGCGCAACACTTGGGTTTGTGACATGTACTAACCGCCTCTTATGGATTCATTAGCTCCAGCAATTGTATCAAGCATTAACAAGTTGATCTTTTGGTATAATGATAACCATCTATGTAACATGAACATCAAGTTGAGCCTCATGTGGGACCCAATGCTTGACCCATTTTTAGAGCATGATTTTAGGGGGGTTCTCCCAAAAAAAATTATTAAAGTAAAATTGTCTAACCATTTACAAGCACTATCAAACTCAAGGATGGGAAAAATCGCATTCATTGGGGATTTAGAATGTGTACCTCATGATTGTTTTTGGAAGAAACTTCTAGGGACACTTTCTCAAGGGAGCCATTGTATAAATCCACCAAACTATCAACACCAACATGAACTATTGGGTTCAAGTCATTTTAAGTCATATAAAGGACAAACAAAAAAATACACAATAAATGCAGAAGAAAAGAGAGTTTCTTGCACTAATGGCACAGATTGGCAAAAAGGTAGCCAAGGATAGTAGAAAAGACACAAACCTTGGTACAGCACAACACAATCAACCTCTCTCGTCTTCCATTTATAATATTAATTAATTAAATAATTTTGAAGTAAATGTATATATTCATACATTATAAAGAATATAAATAAAATAAAATAAAATAAAATATATTTTTAGATAAAACACATTTATCTCTATACAAAAATACATAAAAATCGTATTTTATTTTAATATTAATATATTATTTTCAAAAACCAAAATACAACTCATATGTATTTTTAAAAACTAAAACTATAAAATTAAAATTAGTGAAGAAAAATATAAAAATTAGAGGATGAAAAAAATATATATTTAGATATATAATGAATAAAATACTTTATATTTACATATATTTATATATATATATTCCCTATTTTAAACAAATAATATATTAATATAAAAATTAAATATTATTTTTATATAAATGTATTTATTTAAATATATATATATATATAAACAAATTTTTGTCATGGTGTAGCTCCCATTATATTAAAATGCAGTGTCAAAGACATTATAGATAACATATATTCATACAATCTTACACATGATTCTCAGTGATGAAGTAAAGTGTGTTTGTCCAGAAATCATTTCTTGTTGTCTTTTGATCTATATTGGTATGAGAAGGTTGTCCTAATGGGCCATGAAGAATGCATAAGTCTCCAAGTTATTTTTGGTCAACCCATCCCTTGGTAAAGTGATCACCTACTTAAGGTTTGTGTTCCTCTTTTCTATTGTGATATAGATCACATTACCAACAAGACTAGAGACTGAGTTTCTGTGTAACATTGATATAGCACAGATTTCCTCTATATGAGAAAAAAAATCTATTTATTACTAATATGTACCCCAACACACATCTCTCATCTTTCTCACCACATTATACAAGAATAACTCCAATAGAATTGCATCGTGAACATGGGCATGTTGCATGTGTTTCTCCTTGATGACCTCACAGATGCAATTTTTTCAATCTCTAATGATACATTAAAAACTCGTCAAAGTTGAGACTCCAAGCTTCCTGAATTACAATCACAAACATAACTTGAGAAATTCATTCTTTTTGCCATCTTTTGTATTGATAAGAAAAATATATGTGAATAATATATGAATAATAATATTTATTTAAATTAATTAAATAATTTTTAAGTATATTTATTTATGCATTATAAATATTGTAAAACATAAAATAAAATAATATTATTTTAAAATAAATATTATTTATATCTTTATAAAAATGCATAAAAATAATATTTTATTTTAATGTCAATATATTATTTTTAAATATCAAAATGCAACTCACATATTTTTTTAAATCTAAAATTATAAAATTGAAGTTAGTGAAGAAAAATATTATATATATAACCTTTGGTAGAACTATCAAAAGTATGGCTTGTATAGAGAAATGTCAAGATGTTCAGGTCACTAGGGTCTAGACCTTATTACCTATCAACAATTCTCTAACTATACCATCTTCTATGACACTGCTAATATGGAGATGTCAACTATCATCAAAGGGATTCGGGATCTTCATTCACTTTCATTAGGCCAAACAATAAATTGAGATAAGTCTAGCATATATATCTTCAATGTGAAACATGCAAATATGGAGATGTCAACTATCATCAAAGGGACTTTGGATCTTCATTCACTTTCCTTGGACCAAGCAATGAATTGAAACAAATCTAGCATATATATCTTCAACGTGAAACATGTAATTCAACAAAGAATTGTTAGACATCTCAACTTCAAAATTGAATCTCTTCGTGACAAATATTTTAGAGTCCCCTCTAGACCTTCCTTGTGAAAAGATACTATTAACTTTTTAAGAAGAAAAAATCTAAATTATGAAAAGGTAGATGGCTCTCTCTAAGGATTATCATGATTAAAGTTGTTCTATATGTGATCCATATTTGCATTATGTCCCACATGAGGGTGGCACAAGACTTCAATGGCACGATTAAAATTTTCTCTAGAATGGATCAAATGATATAAGAAGAATACCACTAATCATTTGAGATATGATAAGAAGGCCAAGGAGTTGGCTAACATCACTATTCAATGTATCGAAAAACATAACCTTGCATTGGGTGCAAATCTTGTTTTGGAAATTATATGAAGATCCTTTGGTGCTACGAAGTTATATTTTATAGAAGAAATATATTGACAATGAAAGTACTAATAGGATCCTCACAATTATAAATTCACCTTCATTATTTGTCATGGAACATTCATAATGAATAGTCCACCAACTTCCAGACTGATCCATAAATGGTGAGCCTATCCTTGATTCATTCCTAAAGCTGCAAGGTTGTAAAGACGTGATGATTGATTTATGGGGGGACAAAGTGGCCGACTATGTGGAGTGATATTTGAATGATTCTGGTTGGTGAGCCTATCCTTGATTCATTCCTAGAGCTGCAAGGTTGTAAAGACGTGATGATTGATTTATGGGGGGACAAAGTGGTTGACTATGTGGAGTGAAATTTGAATGATTCTGGTTGGCATTACCACAACTTTAATGTTGCACCGTTACCTTGGTTGGAAAAAACAAAACTAGAGGATATTTCAGCTTGCAAGAACATTTTCGTATCTCATGAAGAAGACAAAATTATTTGGATAAGCTCTAAATAAAGGAGATACACTACCAAAAAAAAATGGGCTTCCTTATGTAGTAGAATAGAATTAGAAACACAAAATGGCCATCAGATCTCTGATAGGGGCGAAAAATCCTCCCCAAACCTAGAGCCTTAGCTCGGTCCGCCCATCCGTAGGATTTTCAATGACCAATCTCTTTTGGTAGAAGATTCTTGCAATAGAATCAAAATCTATATATGTGAGTTCCTAAATTCAAAGGCCTTTTCTTCTACTTTTAAAGCCTACAAAACATGGGATGACAAGATCTCCAAAAGATAGAAGTTTTTGAAGGTCCCCAATGGTACTTCAAACTCACAACAGTAAGGTATCAAGTGTTAAATGTGCAAGAAGTGAAATGAATGGTCCCCTCAGAGGAAGATTAAAGCTCAATTTTTGACAGGACTTCTCAGGGAAATCTTAAGGTCTCTCATGTTAATTTGCTTAATCAAGAATGAATTGGGAATCCTCATTTAAGCATTTTCAAAACATATCCCTTGCAAAATCCAATAATGAAGCAGAGTTTGAAGATTTGTATAATGGATTAACTTTGTACATATCAAATAGGCTAAACTATATTGATAGGTGCACAATTAGAAACTCCAAAAGAAGGTGGATCTTATTGGTGTTGATTAGTTATTGCAAATCAAATGAAAAGAAGATTGTAGAAAATTAAATTCAAAAAAATTAATAGTACACAAACACAAACATGGATATATAGTGGTTCATCAATTTGATTACATCCACTTTTAAGCAAAGGAATTTTCATTAATGGTCTCTAATTTGCAAATGTGCAAAGGAAGAGGTTTCCTCTCAGTTGTGGGACCTTTTCCAACTTCAAAACCTTGAGATGAAAATTTTTATGATGGAAATGATTAGAGTTGAAAGAATTTTCCCTTTCAACTTAGTTTGGTGACCACCTCACTATTATTGTGGACTTTGACAAATTGAAAAATGTATGCAAAGCTTGTTATCAATCACTGCCTCAACAATGGGGCAGGGGGTCTAGTTCAATTGGCTAAAGCATCCTATTGTAGGCAAGAAGTCATAAGATCTTATATATATATATAATGAATAAAATAATTATAATATAATTTATTTTTATTTTTTTATCCATAAGGTGATAATTTTATAGATAAAAGAGAGATTTACAGTCATCTGCTAAGCAGGAAATATTCCAGAGATTGCCAATAGTTAGCAAAAAAAGAGCTAGACGAGGAGAACAACAGCTCCATATAGTTCCCAAAGCAGGGATTAGTAGCGAAAGGAGGAGAAGAAACATAGGATTACCCGCAAAATACAAAATATTTATACCTCAGGTTCGAAGCTACTAAGAAAAGCAAGACGAGAACCAAAAAAAACCAGACAAGTCACCAACACCACACGAGTTTACTAGAAACCATTTAACTCTGCAAATTGAATGAAACCTTCCAACCAATCCAACCCATCCACCGGCACCATCTTCAATTTACACTTCAGGAAATCCACCGCCACCTCTGCAAGCATTCGGTGCCGTGATAATGCGGGCCCTTTGAGATCCAGGAGAAAGGGGAATACTTTGACTGCTTCATCCGACACCCATAGAGAAGCAAGGTCTGCAGGATGCGGAATGCCCTTACCAGTAAAGGAAGCCTTCAAAATTGTTTCGATGCCGCCAAGCAAGTCATTCCTGAATAGACGAACCAATAAGTCCAAAGCCTCTGCCTTCGGTGTTTCAAGATCTAGGAGCACGGCAAGAAACCGGGAAGAGATACTCGCATTATCTCGGGCGAACTCATTCCTTTCTAAATGCCCTTTGCCAAGGACCATCTTCACAGCCGCCGTCGTCGTTGGGACATCCACAAGCAGGATGCGCTTTAAATGCTGATCTGTGACCTCGCGAAAGGCAATTTTCCTTTCCTTAGCCACTAGAGAGATTGGGGTATCGGCGCCGAAGGATTCCAGGCCTTTCGCCGAGACGAGAATGGTAAACTTCGACATCGAAGGTCTCTCCATTGGCGAGAAAAAGGCAGTAGCACCCTGCAACAAAAACACAGAAAACAAAACAACAATGCAAAACCCATGCCTTGAAAAGACTTCATAAGCTAAATAATAGAGCCCGAATAATTATCCGTCAGGCTTTGCATACGGAACTGAATAATGGCGAAGCAGAGAATGTCCTTGGCATGAGATAAAATTTCGCCTCCGTCCACCAACTTAAAACCATGATGAATGCAATAAATGGAAGACCCACACGGTGCGGCCACAAATGAAACGAGGAAATCTAAGCCCGACGTGTCACTGACAATGCCATGAAAACTGATCCCCGCATGCCACCAATCCGACTCCAGAAGTTTCTAAAAAAAACTAGGACAACCGGCCGCCACCACACATCCACCCTGGAGCCCACCCAACCGCCCACTATAATATAAATTATTTATAAATAATTAATTTATATATTTAAATAATAATTATATTATATTATATATAAAAATAAATAATTTATATATGTAAGAATACTAATTCTTATAAACAAATAATTCTTAAGTAAATACATCTAGTACATTATATGCTTTTAACAAATAATATATTAAAATCAAAATTAAATATTATTTTTATATATAAATGTATTTATTTAAGAAACATTTTATTTTATTTAAAAAATAATTATAAATTATTAATATAGGAATAAAAAATTAAATTAATTAATGTTTAAGTAAATTTATATATTCATATATTATAAACAATGAAAAAAATACATATTAAAATAAAATAAAATATATTTTTTAAATAAATATGTTTATCTTTATATAAAAATGCATAAAATAGTATTCTATTTTATTATCGCTATATTATTTTCAAAACCAAAATACAACTCTCATACATATATATGCACACTATAATTAATTTTAGTGAAGAAAATATAAAAAATAGAGGATGAAAAAAATTATATATATATAATGAATTAATAATCTAAAACTTACATATATAAATAGTAATACTATCAGATAATTTATTTAAATTAAAATTATTAGGTCTAAGGGGTGGAATAGAAATATATTTCAAATTACATTTTAAAGAAAGATTTATATTCAAATTTATAGGTAGGTAAAAATTGATTTAAATACCATAACCATCTAAATAGAAAATAAATTATAAACATGTTAAATTATAATGATTAACACATTAACATTGCCTCTTTAATCTAAATGGGTTCTCATGAAACCAAGAAATATTTTGAATTGCTTATACCTCTCTTATCCAAGAACTTTGGCGAGTATAATTTTTGGTTGATTTGAAGCTTCTTAAAAAAAATTATTACTATAGAAGTCTTAAATTTGTTTCTTTGAACTAAGCATGTTATCTTGACAAGGTTTAAACTTTGATACTAAGCATTTTACCATTAAAAGTCTCATTTTTTTATAATGAACTTGTTGCTTTGATAAGTCTCAAATTTTGATAATAGGTCTATAATTTGACAGGTCTCAAATTTGGAGAATGTTCTTATTGCTTTGACAAGTCTTGGCTTTTGATAATCAGTTTGTTGCTTTGACAAGTATCAAATTGGATCTTTTTTTCATTATTTATTATATAAGTAATCAATATGAGTAGTCACAAACTTTAGTGGCCAATATGAGTAGTCACCAACTATCAATCTAGGAAAACTCTATATTATCACTAAATTATATATTTGAAATAACACTCATTAGATGCAATCAATATATTACGGTGGAACATACACACATAAAATGTACACCCAATAAAATTTGCAATCAATATGTTACTTATCATCAAATGCACCACAGTGTCAAAGTGTAATATTCACACTCGAATCACAAGGTGTCGACAATATTTGAATTATCCATTCAAATTTGAAATACACACAAGATTCCCCCTTGGCAGATGAGAGGAAAATTACAACAATGTGGTCTCCCTAGTGGAGTAATAATAGAGAGAACATACCATATTGAAAAAGAGGCAACATCTTAATCTCCATAGCCTCAAATAACTAGAAAACATTAGTAAGGACCAAAATCGTCATTATCATCATAAACTACATATCCAATATAGTCAACACAATCACACTACTTAGGAAAATCATTCTTCATGGGAACTAGATTCAAGTATTCAATTTTCTCAACAATTGAAGGTTTATCAAATATACTAATTAGCATCTCAAAATATCAACATTAATAGCAATTAATATAGGCTTAATAATATCTGCATCATTATTAGAAGGATGAGAAATAACATCACCATTATGAGCAGAAATATTTTCACCATCAATAATAGACTATACTCTTTTAAATAATTCGCGAAGAAATCATTCTTGGATCTCCATTTATAATTATCTATCAAACCAAAATTCATACACATCATATACTTTAAAGGTGGATTTGGTAGATAACAATGCTTGGTAGAATGAATTTATGCAAGCCACATGATGTGCAAGGGTGTAGATCAAAGCAATTACTAGAAAGATGACCTTGGCATTCACAATGGGAACAAATTTAGATTTTATTGGACTTAATACATGTTGTTGTGGTTGCTTAGCTTTTTAATTGCACAAGAATCACCAACATGTGAAGACCCAACATGACATTTATTCATATGTACCCCTGATATAAATTTTACATGGGTATAAAATATTTTGGGATATAAGAGCTGAAAAACCCCTTATATCCAAGACCACATTTCCCCTTATCTAGTTTAGGATATTCCTAAACTCTCACAATGGGTTTGGATGATGTGACAAATTTGGACTCAATGGATTTATGCTTTTGTGACTTTGGTTGGTGGAATTTTGTGTCACAAGTATATATACACAACATTTTTCTTTAAACCTTTTGGTTTTACTTGATTCTTCTATTTAAGTGTTAAAAGAAGGTACATTATTCTTAACATATTTCATTTATGCTAAATAAAAATGGGTATGTGATTGTGTAACCTATCTATCTCTTGTTGCAAGAAAATATATTAAGTACAAAACTACATAAGTTAGGTTGAAGTTGTTTCTAACACTCAAGCATCTAGCTTCTTTTAAGTTATCAATCTTAAACCATAAAGATAAAATTACATCTTCATATAGAGTGGATCTCATGATGCAAAATGTAAAAATAACTCAAAGAAAAATACTCAACACTTGTTGGGCTCAACCAATAATGCTTATAAGAAAAAACAAGTTAAACCTTTGACATTGAGCACATATAATCACCTTATAACTCCAATAACAATATTATTAATTTAAACACCCTTATTTACCTTTTTCATAAAAATTGTTAAAACAAAGTGTAATGACATAACTTGCACAAAAGAGGAACATGAAATGAAATATTCTACAAATTTGGGCTAATAATTGAGGATAACAAGCCACTTTGATGGGGTAACCTCCAAATATCTCCAATGAGAATACAATTCACAATTTGGTGATCAACTAAGACTCACTACCTCCTATATATGCCCTACTTATGTCTAGGATATCACCTGGGCCAACTTAGATAACAGCATATAAGCCCTAGTCTGACCTAGATAACTAAATAAGAATATAATAATGATAACATGACTTAATTAAGAGTTAAGGTAACCACAAGTTGGATACTCATAACCCTATGCATACTCTAAGATTAAGGGCATAACACAAAGTCCTCCTTTATATGTGAAACATAGAAAAATGGGTTAGGGATTCAAACACATAGGGTTTTATACTCAATTTGGGATATTTCACCAAACTTACTATAAATAGAAAGGGGAAAATGGGGTGAATGAACCTACCTATTCTTCTATTTCATTCAGGAAATGAGATCCCTCAAGTTAAAATCCACTTTCAACCCTTAGGTGAGTGAATTCTTTGAGGAATCTTGCAATTTCCTTTATATGTGTGTGTGGGCTAAACAATTTTGGGAGACAAACTAAAAATAGTAAATCAACTCAAAACCTAATGTACTTGACCAAATTTGAGTAGATTAAACATAGAGCTACTAGACACAATTTATTTTACGAAATTTAGATGAGTGGAGGACACTTAAAACTAGTCTCAAAAACAATTGCAAAGTGTTCTGAGATAACTTTTTGACAAAAATGACTGAACAGGGGTTTTGGGAGAAATATTAAAAATACCAAATGCATTTATTCATGACATGTAAAGATTGGATCTGTTAGATTAAACATAATGCTGACATAAATAGTTTATTGCATGCAGATCGGATAAAGGGAAAATCTTGTGCACCTGTTACAAAACGTTGTTTCCAAAAGTTGTTTGAGGACTCATTCGCCCTATGGTGAATGGTTCCTTTGTACAGGGCTTTTCAAAATTAGTTTTAGGGTCCTCTGCTCCTATTTTTTCACTTCCAAATTCCTGGGTTTCACAATCAAACAATTGAAAATAAATCTAGGATCTAAGTTTTCGTGAGATGACAACAAATGCAACTTCGCAATTTTGCAACTTTGAGATCTTCAACTTTTCTTCAACCTGCAAATTAGCAACACACAAACGGAAGGGAAAAATGTTTGTTTTTGGGTGAATGGGGGTTTTCCTTAGTCAAACCCATTTTTGTAATTAAACCTTGAAATGAAATAATGGAACATGAAGGAATGATGAATGAACAAATGCAATGTTGCAACTCACCAAAGCCTTGATTAAACCTTTGGAAATATTCAAAATCTTGATGAGGATCTTGCATGAAATGGCTTCAATGGATGTGGATCTTGATGCTTGAATCTTTCATTGAATCTTTGACTTGAATGCTTGGCTTAGATCTTGAAACCTACATCACAATGTTAGCTCCAAAAATATGCATGATTGAATATAGCTTTGACATGATGAATGGATCTTGAATGTTGCAACAAATGATGAAGAAATTTTCCCTTGATTTTGACAACAATATTTTCTCTTGTGAAAGTTCTCTCAATAGTTCTCTTGACATTCAATGTTAATTTGATAAAATAACCTTGTATTTATAGACATTTATCCTTAATTTCCTGAAATTCAAACATTACAAGCTGGCCTTTGAAATTTGAATTTAGGATCATAAAAATATCGCCAAAAACAAATTTAAAAATGGGTTCAAGGTCTTAGGGAAGACCCATTCGCCCATGGGAAAATGGATCTCGGGCCCTAACTCTCAAAACGCACATTGCTCAATGTAAGGTGTTATGTATTGGCATTAATTATGTCAGGTTTCCCCTTTGGAAAATTTAATTAAATGGGCATGTACAAGAATTATAGGGCTTATTAAGGCCTAATTAAGCTCAATTAATTAAGGGGGGCCTAAATAAGTGTGAAAGCGTAAACAGATGCACTTTACAACACTAAATTAAGGAATTATTAAGTTTATTAAATAATTAGGAGGGCTCAAACAAGTGAGAAAATGTAAAGGGATACATTTTTCTATACCACAATATGTAAATTTTATAAATAAATGATACTTATTTTGGTCTATAATGTATTAGCCTAAACATCCATTTTTATGGAAAAAGTATACAAGTTACTAGATAGCCAAATTCTTTGGTTTAGGCATAGTCACCATCATTTGGATGTCACACACAACCCCCACACAAGCTTCTAGAATCAAACTCAAATAAAAAATTATAAATATGGTTAGCAGTTATACCATACTGTAAAAGATATTTTGAATGCTTGATCACATACAAAATATTCTACAAGGAGAAACAATATTTCCAATCAAATAGTAGTTGGTACTTTAAAAAAAATTAGTTTTCTTTTCTTTACAAAATGTGGTAGATTGCTACAAATTTATCCACTTCCATATATTGATTGATTCTCATTATTTTCCACACATAGACACAAGTTAAGGCAATGTCATTTTCCACATGTAGCCACAAGTTGCAAACACCATGCCAAGCAATGAAAAATGAAATGATTTGATGAAAACATGTTGAACAAATAAATAATAATGCTCAAACTACTATTTTAAAGCCCATTAATGTAATTTAAACAAGTAGATGATTTCAACACTTGAGAAGAAAAATTAATATTTATGCATTAAATTTTGAAGGAAAGTGAATCCATATGTTCAACAAAGGTTGCAACGTAATGGTGATTACCTTCATGAGGATAGCAAGTTTCCACAATCCATAGATAATGTTGGAAAATTATTTTTGCATTTCGATTGTGTAATTTTTTTTGCATCAATGTTTCAGATCACACTCTGTGATCCATCATCACATAGTGGATTTCAATTGTGTAAGTTTTCTCCTTTAGCTCTCTATTTCATCTTGATGATGGATCATGGAGTGTGATTTTGAAATGTTGATGCAAAAAAAATACACAATCAAAATCCAAAAACAACTTTACCAACATACCTTCATGAGTCTAATTATATGGTCTTTCCTTCAATAGTTCTCTTCTACCTTCTTTAAATTTGAATAATGAGTTCACTGTGCTCTCCTTTCCAACTTTCCTCACATGATGAATCTAATATGATACCACTATTAGGCTCAAGAGGGACATAATAGAAACATATTTTATTGCATATCAAAAAAGTACATTTCAAAGGAAGATTTATATCCAAATTTATAGGCACAAAAAATAATTTAATTGCCATAACCCCCACCTAATCTCATTTCCCCTCACCAGTCTGATTTGTTTTATAATGTTCTGAAAGATAGAATAGTGTACTTATCTTCAAAGTCAGATAAAATAATATGGGAAGCTTTGAAGTTTGGCTCCTACTCTGTTAAAGAAGGATATGCTCTTTTAGTCAGTTAAAACACTCTTTCTTAATCTCACCGAGTATTTTCCTTTTGTTGTAATAATAATGTCTTGCCCAAGGCGAGTAGCTTCGTGTGGCTTTCCATTCGGAAAAGAGTTCTTACTAGTGATTGTTTGGTTAAGTTAAAAATTGCATAACCTTTTAAGTGTCCACTTTGTGATCAAGAAGTATGAATCAGCAGATCATTTGTTTCTCTAGTGCAGTTTTTCTAATCAGTGTTCGGCCTTTGTTCAAAGCAAGCTAGAACTCAAAATGCGTCTACCAAATTCAATTTGGGATCTTTTTTAGAGTTGTCCAGTACTTTTCCATTCATCTTTCTTTTCATGTTTATGGTATATTATTCCAAGGATAGTGTTATGGAATATATGGTGGGAAAGGAATATGAGAATCTTCAAGAAATCTAAATCCTCATTAGAGATAACTTTGGTTAAAATTGAAAAAGTGGTATCAGAAGGAGTAAACTATTGTGTTCAAAAAGAGAAAACAACAAGCTCATCATTTACAAATTGGGATAGTTTCATTTTTTCTAATTGGAAGAACATAAAGCTTCCATTCAATGGAAGTCTCCTTAAGAATTGTCCCAACAAAGTTGATAGGAATCTAGTGAAATGGGCTCCTCCTGAAGCAAACTTTGTTAAATTAAATTTTGATGGAGCTTCTAAATCTGAATCAAGAAATTCAGGAGTTGGTATTTGTATTCATAACTCATCAGGGGATCTATTGGCGGCTTATTCATTCCATCTAACCTATTGTACAAACAACAGTGCAGAAGCACAACCATTATTATCGGGTCTAGAAGTGGCATCACAGTTAGGGATCCCAAATATTCATATTGAAGGTGACTCTTTAATAATTATAAATGCATGTAGATCAAGAAAGGTTCAGAACTGGAATTTGAATTATGTTTTACAAAATCATGGGTTCTAATTGACAAATTCAATGCCTTCACAATCACTCATATATATATGGAAGGTAATGGAATTGTAGATTTCCTTGCAAATCTAGGTTGTGAGGAAATAGAATTAAAAAATTTGCAAGATATTTGGGAACTAAATGATTTCCCCCAATTGACAAGCCTTCTCAAACAAGAATCAAATCATAAAACATGAGGATTATTCTTGGGAACATTTGGAGTCATGATGGCTAATAAGTCGTGTATGCACATGAAGTTCACAATTTGCTACTAAAATTGGCATCACCTAGTAATAATGATGCCTTGGGAATTTGCATTATATTCCTTTACAAGATAAAGATTTGTCTGTTGCCTGGAGGTGTGTGTGCTTCCTCCTTGGTACCTTTAGGATTCCATCATGTGCTTTAATGAGCAAATTAAAGTTGTAATTAAGATATGATGGGACTGGCCATATATGTCATTGAAATCTTCAGTTGTTTCAAAAATTGCCACCTCTCTAGTGAATGTTGCAACTCTTCATGACGACATCCTTAAGGTACTAATTTCATGTGGCAGTACTGCACATTTATTTCTTGCAATTCAATGAAATTCCTTTGCACGATTTGATACATCTTCATGGATCTTGCTTGTATCTATCTTCACATCTTGCGATTTATTAGCCATTATGGTTCCTAAAAAATGTGTAGCATTCAAAGGCTTTTTGGGGCTTTAAAAAAAAGTGCTTTATCATTTCATTTTCTCATTCGTTTAAAGCAAGTTGGTTGTGCATCTGGGTAGAAAATTTGTTTTGAGCTTTAAAGTGCAAAAAGGCCGACAGTATGGCTCTCTGCCCCTAGAATTTAAGAATTGCCTACCATGTTCAACCATGGGAAAGGTCGTTCGAAAATAGCCTTTCTCAAGAAGACTTAAGCCTCATTTTCAAGTTAGATTCCTTGTGAACAAAGGATGTTGTTCAGGCAGTGTTGGGTGTTGAGATTACCAGGTCCAGAGCTCGGCGCTTAATTTTCCCTCCTAGGTTCTTTCAATATTTTTATCAAATGCTTTGGATTTACTCCAATCGTGGAAGGAATTAGAAGAAATTGTGGTTAAATTTGTTAACCCTCAGTTCATTGATAAGAATGCTTTGTTTTCTGTTGTTTAAAACTATAATCTATTTTATGGGGAAGGTTATATTGGTGATTTATGAACCCTCATGAATTTGTCAAGGATCAAGCAGAGTTTGAGGAAATATTTGAAGTCCTCGGATTGGGGCTTCAATTTAGAAATGATTGTGTGCTTTTATCAACTCTAAAGAAACATGCCAAAAGCATCTGTGCTTCAATGGAATTTGAAATTAAAGAAAAGTTTTATGCCATATATTTTCTTTATGACCTTGTGCAGCATCAATTTCTTAATTGGTCTACTAGTAAAAAAGAAAAAATGCATATGGAAGCAAACAAATAGGTGCTAAAGGAATTTCATGAATCTCCCTTAGCAGAATGCTCAAAAGCATTGAATAAGGGTTTAGTGGCAAGGGCTCGACTTGCAGTTGTGAATCAAATAGAGGAGGCAGAAATCCCTTTTGTTGGCTTTGACTTCTTTGCTCACAACATTCCTCTTTCTGGACAAGTAAAGCTACAGGACCTTCAAATTGAGGTGCAAGATCAAAATTTAATCTGTGTGGAGCATATGGAAGAATATAGTTTATTTAAGGTTTGAAAGATATCAGTTTTTTGGTGCAGTTATTATATCTGAGGATGCTTCAAATGCATAATTCAATCCTCAATTTTGTATCACTTTTGTAATGGGGTTATCAGCTGGGCAATTTAAGGTGGCAGTACTGTAGCTAGTTTTTGAAAATTTAGGGTGGCGGTATTGTAGCTAGCTTTTTGAAAATTTGTCATGGTTCCCCAATAGCGAGACAATTTTGTAATTCTCTACAAATGATTCAGAATAAATTTTGAATCTTTTTGGGCTATAATCAGAGGTTTTCTTCTTGGTTCTTTATGCCAATATGCCCTTTGAACCAAGATGCGTATATTTATTTATATATTATTAATATACTATAGTGGCTCACCACTTTTATTGAAAAAATAATAATAATTAACACATTAACAAAAAACACATTAATAATAATTAACGCAATTGATTTGGCCGTGTGATCTTTCATACCTACTACTCACAATTAAATGTCACCTCCCAAAACATATGCGGGAGCGTGATATTTTATGTATTCTAAATTATCTCTACTTGTAAAGCACGCAAATCTTCAAATTTACATGTCATATGACCGTGATACTTGTATTCCACACGCTGAATTTCGAGGGAAAACTAGGAGGTTCTGGAGGACAATTTTTATTATTTTTGTTTTTTTTATTTTATATTTACGCCGAAGGCGTATCCTACTATGAACTGCACCAAACTATATTTTTAAATCGACGGCTGAAGCCATCCTGGAGACGACTCTTCACACTCTGACCGTTGATCGCTTTTAAACCACGCCAGTCAACATCAAAGGCATAAATTTCACAAAAATTTTGGTGTTTTCCCTGCCGTTTTGGTTTCCGCTCCTTTGCACTCTTCTTGTATGCCCGACAAGGTGCTAAAAAAGTTGACGTCCTTATCTTGCAGGCGTGGTGTGACTGTATCACGTGGAGGGAATGGCGTGCAATATTTATATTATTATTAAATTTTGTTCAGGACATGACAGCCGAGTTAAAGTTCCAAGAAAGTAAATATGGTGTACGAAGTATAATTGTTTTCATTCTAGGTTTTCATTTTATTTTCCCATTCGCCGTGTTTTTCTTCAGTCAAAGTGTATGAGCAGCATATCCAGTTGCAGGCGTGGCATTTTATAGGGATATTATTAAATTTTAATTATTATTTTGTAGAGTTAAAAATGTACATAATAAGGATATTGTCATCTTTTATTCAGTATATTTTTCTCTTAAAGTAAAAACATCTTGGTTAATATGCCGGTTAATATGAGAATGCAGGTGATTAATGTGGAATCGGAAAGCCGTAATTTTTTATGAGTAAATTTATTAAATGTTTAAGAGTATAAATGGTAGTTTATATTTTCATGTTTAAAAAGCATTAGAAAATTAATTTTATGTATAAAAAATATTAATCATTAGAAGTTTATTAGTAAATTTATTTAATTTTTAAAAATATAAATGTTAATTTATATTTTCATGTTTAAAAAGTGTTACGAAATGAATTTTATGTATTAAAAAAAAATCATGTTAATATGTTTTAAAGCTTTTATAACTTCAAAATCATTATGATATTAATACTATATTACTAATAATTAAATAATATAATTTGATCTAACATAATGTAAAATAATTCATAATATAATTTGTATTTCTTTATAAAATGTAAATAATTTTTCATTTATTCTACTTTAAATACATTAAGAATATAATTTTGTTTAAGAAGAAAATTTATAAAGATTTAAAATGTAAATCGTATTTATTGAGTAAAATATAAATACAATAAATATTATATATATTTTATTATTATATATTTTTAATATAAAAGAAATATAATATAATATCTAATATAAACATATAAATAATTTTATATATATCATAATTTAAATATAAATATAATAAATCATATTATAGCATATAATGTAATATAGATTTATAATATAATTATATTTATTATTATATATAATAGTATAAAGATTATATCATTATTATTATAAAAACTATATGTACTACATAAAATTAATAATACTAATAATAATAATAATAATAATATTTTAAAAATGATCTATCAATTGACCTTATGTATTACACAAATATATACCAAAAAGAAAATCATATTTTTTTCTACTTGACCTTTCGTAATGTCCATAGGAGCCTTGTTTAAGGTCTTATGGAGGGGGCTTCCTAAAAAATTGCAATGGGTGTTGCCGGTGGTCTTACTTTCCTAGTGCAGTGAACAAGGTTGTGTTCCTCGTAGTAAAAATACATTCCTTAAGTTCCTAAATACCCACCCATACTTTCCACTTTAAAAGTATCCAATCCTTGTCCTTGTTTCCTATCAATTCCCTTGTCGATGTCATTGGAATACTTGTAGCTACCTCCCCTGCATCAACTATTCGTAAAAAGGATGGTACAGAGACAATTAAATGCACTGCTACAATTGTTGACATGTCAGCTTGTACCATAGATGTTATACTTTGGGGTCATCATTGCTATATTGATGGGATACAAATTTTTGATATGCCTGTATAGCCAAATCCTTATGTAATTTTGATTAAATTAGGACGTATTACCACGTGGTGTCAAAGAGATCTTGATACTATTTTCCCAACTAAAGTTCAAATTAACCCAAATTTAGCAGAGACATTGGCCTTACAAACATGGTATGCCACTACAGATATTGCCAAGCCCTTTACTTCCTTGTCAAAAAAACAACTTTCTCCCATATAATTTGCCAATCCAGTTAATATCTCATATCTAAAAGATAAAAGCATGCTTGAAAAGAAAAAACTTTGCATAAAGGCCTCCATTTCAAATCTGGACCTTGACACCTTCTATTACCTTTCATGTCCTCTATTGCTGGACAATAAAAAGTGTAAAAAAAGGTTTTGCAAACTTCCCCTACTACATTTCGTTGCCCAAAGTGTTGTAAAGATCTCCTTAAATGTGACTTTAGCTACATGCTCAAAGTGGACTTGAAAGATGCAAGTGGTGAACTCCTCAAAGTTACTGCATTTGAAGGTCCAACAAATCCATTAATTGGTGTTTTTGTAGAGGATTTTCAGCTACTACTTACTGAACCAAATACTACTAAAGACATTTTGGACCATATTATTGGTAGCCAATTTTACATTGATTTGAGCATCCAAGTGATTCCCTTTGGTGGATAGGAAACACAAAGCATTGTTATTACTGCCATTAAGCAAATTTAAATGTTGTACTTCTCTCTTCTTCGCAATATTGTAAACTCCACCTACCCATATATGTAAAGTTTATCAGCAAATGAAAAGAGTTTTATTTTGTTATCAAAAACATTGCATAGTCACACATATACAAATATTTTCCTATATTTTCCTTCCACTTTGTAATTTTCATAGCTTATGTTCTCCTTCCTTGTCGCATTGATCATGGCTTTTCTCAAATTTAAATGACAAGAACATATTTAAATTACCACTGTCCATATTTTTTTACAGCTTTATGTACATTAAAATTTCTATGTACAAATTTCTATGTATGTATCCTATATATTGTACTTATTATCTCTCACAATTCTATTTCATTCCTTTTACCATCAGCATTTGCTATTATGGAGGCAGAAAATGAAAGATTGCAAGAAATACGCTCTCGCCAAAATGCACTAAAACGAACACAATACCATGCAAGGAAAGATGATATTATCAAACGAAGACATGAGGTCAATCAAACTCTTTTTTCTAGAGCCTTGACATCTACATTCTCTCCACCTCTTACTATACCCATCCTACAAAGTATTGCACCTCCCCCACAAAATATAGTTCATCCTGCCCCATTTATGGAAATGCACCCTTCGCCACTTTTCTCCAAGGAGTATTTCTCTGCTATAAATAACTTCCAATCAAAGTTAGATAGCCTCTCAAAAATATCAACTTGTATGGTTTGCATGGAGAGATATCCAGGAATCAAAACTAGGCAAACAAATGGACTCACAACTTGTTCTAGTTGCATATCTGAAAAGAATGACCATCGGTTCTCAAAGTGGAACAACATGGACCCTGGTGAGCAACCTATATGTTTACAAATTCTATCCCAAATTGAGGAAATGCTAATAGCAAGAGTTAGCCCAATACTTCAAGTTACCTATGCAAGGGGGGGCAACTAAAATACAGTGGCCACACTATCAGCTTTCGGCAAGATATATTTACAATTGCATCCTATTTGCCTAGGCATATTACTAACCTTGATATTCTAATAGTAAACAAGGAAAATATCGACCAACAACCATATAGCTTCCTTGTGAGTAGAGGTCGTGTCCACGAGGCACTTAAATATAAGATATGCAATGACCCATACTACAAGGATGTCCAAATAGATGAGCTTGCATTATCAAATTTTCCAGAGTGTTCTACTGATGTCTCAAACCTTATTTTTGCAACATCTTCAAATCCTACTACCACTAATGCAAACTTGAATGAAACAAGCAACACCGAATATGACCCTACTAAACACAACTTATTGCCGACAACATCCTTTGTGGTGAATCTCCCACATGCACGTACAGAGGTCGAAGAGGTGCGCTCTTTGCTACAACTAGGTGTAGGATGACCAACACCAACCATTGCATAGCCGCCCATTACTCCAACTCCTATAAATGAATACACCACTAAAGGATTATTTGCTATGGCATTCCCCACTTTGTTTCCAAATGGAAAAGAAGCATTCAAGCAACAATGTATCAAAGAAATTAAACTACGTGAATATGCTCTCCACCTTATAAGGTACCATGATCAGCAGTTTGGGAAACACCCTCGGTTTAGGTACTTCATTCTAAATATCATTATGTGCCACCGTAGCCAAGCAACCTCCTCTGTATTTGTCAAAAAAAAAATTGATGGTCATCTTCCATCAATAATCTACAACCTGCACCAAAGATTAAAGGACATGCCAGATGACAAACTTGCAGATCAACTCATGCGATTTAGTTCGACCATTTGTGGAACGCATCCATTTTGGACCCAACGTCAAGGGGAGCTTTCAAACATGATCATTCAAATTGGTTGCTCATCACTCTTCTTCACCCTAAGTGTAGCAGATACTAAATGGCCAAACTTGCATGCCATCATGCCAACCAAGCCTCCTACAAATCCTTCCATGGCTTCTAGATGGAGGATCCATAACATTGTACAAAATCCACACCTCACCGCTATCTACATGCACCATAGGTTTACTGCATTTCGGGAAGAGGTCTTGGAAAAACTTCTTGGTGCATCTGAATATTGGTATAGGTAAACCCTTTCTTTCTCAATCTTGCAAAATAAATGCATACTTTAATTGTTTACTATAAATCATCACTTCACTTTTAACAATAGACTCTTACCTTAATATTTTTCTAAATATCATTTTTTCATAGGTATGAGTGGCAACACAGAGGATCTGCACACATTCATGGTTTTCTATGGCTTGCACAAGCTCATGATATTAGTAGATTAGAATGGAATAACATTCAATCTGTACAAAATGCACTTGATTACATAGATAGATATGTCTCCACTTGGAATCCACGTAACCTCCAATTGAGAGTCCAGAAAATTCACCTCTCTATTCTTGACGATCCATGCTTGCTAGACACAACAAGGATATTGTCATGTGAGCCCTCAACAGACTATTGTGAATCAGTCAATCGTGTTGAACGACACACAAAATGTAATTTGCTAATATGCCTCAGAAAGAAAGGGCCAACTATTGTATGTCGCTACAAAGCACCATGCTACATGCAAGAGAAGTCAACTCTTTCAAATTATGAGACCGGTCATCCTAAGCATACACTAGCTCGTAATGATGATCAATTGAACCTTCACAACCCATCTATCCTATCTATCTGGAGGGCTAATGTAGATTGCCAACCTGTATTATCAATGTTGTTGTCCTCAAATATGTTGCAAAATATGCTGCAAAAGCTGAGCACAAGTCTGAATCATACCATACCTTGTTATCTCGCATCTCCACAAACTTAGAGTTAGAATTGCCAGCCCCAATTTCTTTTCATAAATTGCTTACTGATAGCCTAGTCGATCGTGATATCAATGCCCAAGAAACTTTCCACCTTCTACTAAAATTACCCCTCTCCATATCCAATAGAACATTTGTGTCTTTAAATGTTAACCACCATAAATTTCAATGTGTCTCAATCTCACCCATATCAGTTACCACATCACCTATGTACATTGATGCATACATGGCCCACCCAATTCATCTAGATGCAATGCCACTCATTGAACTAACCCAAAAGTGGATGTTTAGAGCCTCTCAAAAAAATGAACAATGGAAGCAACGCCCTCATAATGAAATTTTTTGCGTCTCACCTAGGTTCACTACCATCCCTACAAGAGATGACAAAAGCTTTCATGAATTTTGTTGGAGTAAACTTATTTTATACCACCCCTTCCGCAACATTGACATTGATTTTGGGTCCTCTGAACATCATATTATATCGCAATGGGAGAGGTTTTCTTCTACATACAGGGCATGGCATGTACATCGCACACTTCCAACTCCAACAGAAGCATCAAATACAAGCAACAGCTCAAGCGTTGACCATTCCTTACAAGGCCACAACCTAGAAGAGTGGCAAGTTATCTCAAGTTTTCACCCAAACCTTTCAATACAACTTGATGCACTAAACATGCTTGGTCGTCATGAAATTGGCATTCACCATGAATGGCAACAATCCAACCTAACCCCAATACAAATGCATTTTGCTACTACTTTCATAGACTCTAATCGAGCAACCTTTCAAGTGCACCATGCTCTCCATCAATAGATGCATACTACTTTCTCTACTCAACAACAAAAAGTATTTGATATCATTTGCTCCCACCTAACCATACTTCCATTGCAACAACCGCTCAAGCTAATTGTCCAAGGGACTACAGGAACTGGAAAGTCATATCTCATAAAAAAAATAAGGCATGCCCTCATGAGCTCAGGTCTGATTCAGCAAACACCATTACTACTTCTTGCACCTACATGTGTTGCAGCATTCAACATTCAAGCGTCAACAATCCATTTTTCTCTTCGTATTCCAATTAAAGAAATGGCCCCCCTATAAGGGAAAACACTTGCAACCTTCCAATAGAGTATTTACTTTGTTAGGTACATTTTAATTGATGAGATGAGCTTCATTGGTCCCAAGTTGCTAGAACGAACTGACATGCCACTACAAGAAGCATTCCCCAACCACAACCACTTGCCCTTTGGAGGGCGTTCAATCATACTCTTTGGTGACTTGGGCCAACTACCACCAGTTAAAGATATCCCCATGTATGCTTCTACCTCCTATGGTGGGACTCTATGGCGTAGTTTCACAACTGTGGTCACTTTGACAAGCATATTTTGACAACTTGGGAATGAACCTTCCCAGATTACTTTTTGTACACTTCTCCACAATCTACGTAATGCAAATCCTACAAAAGAAGACTGGAAAATTCTAATGTCACATTCAAGCTCCTCACTCAGTTCTACAGAAAACTCTATTTTCCTATCTGGCATGCATCTTTTTGCAACAAATTAATTAGTCTCACTACACAACAAACGGATGTTGTTGTCTTTGGCAACACCTGTTGCACTTTCCATTGCAGAGCAACTAACAGGGTCAACATACATCAATCCTGATGAAGAACAACTTCAAGCTCAAACTTTTTTTTCTATTGGCTAGGAGGTCATGTTATGTTCAAATATTTGGGTTGACACAGGACTCATAAATGGTGCACTTGGTCAGGTAAAAGCTATTTTATACAATGAAGGTGACAAACCACCTCAACTACCATTATTTGTTGTTGTTCATTACAAGAATTACCTTGGACCACCTTCAGACCATATCAATCCAACATATGTCCCAATAACACCACTTAGTCGAGGACTTCACTGTCAAATTCCTCTAAAAATGGCATGGGCATTGACAATACACAAATCACAAGGACTTACGCTTCCAAGGACCACAGTGGAGATTGGAAACATAGATTGTCAAGGATTGACATTTACAACTATTTCAAGAGTTCCTGATCTACAAAGCCTTCACATCCACCCAACCTTCTCATTCCAACGATATGCACGCATTCAACAAATCCCATATGTTGCTCGTAGAATAAATGAAGAGATTTGTTTGCAAGCATTGTCAACTTCAAACAACTAATACAATTAAAGGGAATCTCAACTACTATAGGTATGCCACTTTGTTATTTACTACAATATCAACTATTACAATTATTACTATCTTCAAAAAAATTGTATGTCTTCTTCCTTACCTACACACTCCTCCCATTGCTCATTTACACAAGTCATGATATTTAACAGGAATGCAAAACTGTGAAAAGAGATGGAGCCCCTCATCAGCACTGCTCACCAGCTTCTACAAATCCCTGACAAAATGGAAACACTCCTAAATTTTACTGCTACTATTTGTCCATTTTTCTTCCTTTGCCCCTTTCTTTGATGGAACATTACTATTCTTAATTATATGTAAGTGAAGATGCCATTTGTTTTTGAAATTTACACATATGCATCAAGTAAACAATTACAGATCAAGAGCTAAAGTAAAGAACCAAGCTCCAATATGATAGCAAAAGCACAAAGTATGTATATATATTTCAGAAGCAAAGGACGTGATCGCAAGGCAAAGTACCTTGTTCACAGTATATTGGAACTTCCATTTATTTTAATTATATCACATACTATATACACATTTATAAGGAGAACGTGTATTAGACATCATTCAAGTCATTTAACACAATTTTGTATCCAAAATTATCAAATTATATTTTTCAAATTTACTAAGGTTGATCCATTTCAAACAATATAACTATTCTAACCAAAAATTCGGCGTACCCAATTGCACACCAAAAAGTGCAATCGCTAGTTTATTTACGCCGAAGGCGTATCCAATATGAACATGCCCAACCTAAAATAATGAATCTATGGCTCAGTCTTTCCGGGAGATGATTAAACTGATCCTGTCCGCCTATTTCCTTATCGCCAGATCCTCGCCCAATGCAATGTCAACATCACGGAACACCACCCAATATTGGCTGAGTACAGTGACAAGGCTTCATAGATGGCGTGTTTGTGCAATCCTACCTGCATTTTGAAGATGGTGTTCGTAGAGGACGTTTTCAATATTGGATAACGCTGCAATCTTTGTGCCATCAAGCAGAACGCCCTCATAAACTGAACCGGATCCCCCACTGTCGAGCCTTAGGGAGAAATCACTTGTAGCATCTTGCAATTCCTGGAATGAGAACCGCAAGGGTAACCTTGTCTGCAAGTTCGAAAGATCATCCTCATCATCATTGTCAATTTCATCTCCTCTCTGCTTCTTCTTACCTTCTTTATATCTTGCTATCCATACCCATAATACAAGAAACAGAAAAACCATTCCACTAGCAAAAACACTAATACGAATAACTGAGCACATAGTGAGCTTGGGGCTTCTCCGAACTTGAATATAAGCAATGGAATCATAAAATAGATCACTAGGAGTGTTCATTTTCAGAGAGTATACATTGGATTCCAAATAACAATACGCACTGGAAGTATTTTCAAGGCCACCATATATGAAAAAAGCAGCTTTACAAGAGCAATTTTTGAAGTAGAGAGCTTTACATTCCTCTCTTGAGAGCAAACCTGGAATGGAGGCATTTCCCAAATTATAACTAAAATAGGAAACATGGTCCAGTTCTAAAAACTAATAACTTTTTGTGCTGCTCATTGTGGGTTTCTCAGAGCAGACCAGAGGACTGTGTGGAAGGCAGCCCCGTTTGGGTTTTGAGGCATCTTTCTAACTAAAATCATTGTCATCTTTTGGACACTTCCATTGACCATTTATGCAGATACCCTCCTCAAACATGTTTGAAAGATTCACGATTTGATTATGCTACCCTTACTCAAATCGCTCCATACGAAAGAAAAAGCTGTTGAAGATGCTTTCAATTGCTTCATCTTTCAAATGCTAAAGGACAAATGCTCTCCCGATTAAGATTTTGTAACCAGTAGGGAAAGGGGGTTCAGTCACAAAAATGCAACATCATCATTTACATTTTTTAAAATAATACAAAATTTTCAAACAAAAAACTCTTACAGATGCTTCAAAATATTCTTACCTTAAAACGCCTATCTACTTGAGGTATTATGGGTTCCTTTGCTAAAGAAAGTGAGTAACATCATCGGACACATCCTGCCAGTGCAAAATCATCAATGTAGAAATGAATGTCATTATTTTTTAAGGCCCAAATAGAGCCTAAGATTTTTCTAATTAAACAAGGAAAAAATTGGTAGAAGAGCCAACACCTGTATATCCTCAACAAGGATGTCCAAACCATAATATTTTGCAGCTTTCACACTAGCAACCGCTCCTCTTTCATTGAGGACAACATAATTGTTTTAGAATAAAATAAAACACAATTGGCTGTGTATAGATTCATAAAAAGAAAACTCGCTGAAACCATGTCAAGCGACCAACCTCAATATTCTGCACAAAATGCCTTATGCAGTCAACAATGTCGATGAAGCTTGTGAGCCAATCTCTCCATAATAGGTGCTTCAACCTATTCATAATAAACAAAAAACAGATCTAAAAATATTGCTCCCTGTTATGCATACAAAATGTGGCAGCAGAGAGTAAGGCACGTGAACTGCTTTGCAGAATGCCACCAGGCACCCTTGCAGTGTCCCTTCGTGTAATCATTTCTATTTTAATTCGTTGTTTTATTATTAAAATAAGGAAGCAAATTACCATTGTAATGTATATTCGGTTGTTAGAGAAGGATGGTTGACACGTAGGCCTGCTCACAACCCACATACTTGTAATGGTCAATAACCTTTTCCTAATTCTAATAGGCTAATAAATTAATAGTAATTTATATCTATCACTTTTGGTATTTCATGAGAATCGTACTAAATGCATAACAAAATAAAATTATAAGTAATAATAAAATAAATATTTAAAAAATAGAGTAAAAAATTTTCTTCTCTCATAGTGATGTAATGCTAGTGCTATCCACCATTGAAGAGCAAGACAATTCTTAATA
This sequence comes from Sequoia sempervirens, assembly GCA_007258455.2. Classification (NCBI taxonomy): domain Eukaryota; kingdom Viridiplantae; phylum Streptophyta; class Pinopsida; order Cupressales; family Cupressaceae; genus Sequoia; species Sequoia sempervirens. The sequence goes on along the minus strand of VDFB02169918.1, from coordinate 58,319 downwards.
CTAATAAGATATCATTATTTTTAACAAACATTTATTTTATTATTATTTGTTTTAATATACTTTTATGAATTAATAATTAATGATCTAGTTATTTGGAAGTGATAATTAAAAATAATTAATTTGAATTTAATGATAGTTAAGGTTTAGATTATTTAATTTTATATATAATGATGAATAAAATTTGATAATTTGTAAAATTAGCTTTTTGGTATACAAAAAGAAGTCATCTAAATGTATTTATTATCTAAGATTTTATGTAGAATTCTCTTTTTATGAGTTGAATATGTGACTTTGGATCATTTTTATATTGTGTATATCTATTTTGTGTTGTATAGATATAATCATACTGATTTCATACCTTTATTTTTTAACTCAATATGTCCTTTGCTTATAACTATTCAATAGGAAAACGTGGTATTTAAAAATACCCTAAGGAAGTTGTCAAACCACTAGGGGCAAGCTCTCTTAGATTCAAAGGCTTTATTTTGATCATGTTTGGATTCATGTAAGTGGATGCATAGTTGATTTTCATATATCACTTCTCCAATAAGACTTTTGTTGCATAAACATCATTTGCTAAATTACCTACAAATTGACCTCATGTGTTACATAAATGAATTAAAAAAATAAACAGTTTTTTTCTTAATCACCTTTCACACCTCTTCGGTGTACCCATTGCACACTAAGGTGCAATTGCTAGTTTTATATGAAGTAGAGCAAACTAATTTTCAAAATCCACGGTGAGGAGAACCCTGGAGACGAATGAATGTTTTCCCATCGTCCGATATTCCGTCCACCTTTTTACGCCATCACCATCACTACTTCTCACGCCGTCTGCTTTAATTTCTCGCCCGTATTAAGGCACATTAATGTAATGCACGTTCATCATATCAAACATTAATGCGCCTTCCACGCCGCTATTGGTTTCTGCTCCTCTAGATCGTGACCGTCCCTTCTGTCGCCGATTTTCTGCTTTTAGATTGTGGTTGAAACCATCCTTGCTTGATGTCTGAAACAAAGTTTTTATCGCATCAGAAAAGTGTCTCATGGGGGGAAAAGCAAATTTCAGTCAGTTGAAACATTCAGCTCCCCACGCCTAAATACAAACTTTAACACATTCAGATTAATTTTTATTTTAATGCGAATACATTGAAGCAACGTTGTACGAGATTGGTTTTGGTGTCTCATTCTTTTATGTGAGGTAGGGTTTCGTAGTTTTTAAATAATAACTTATATGTTTAATTTATTTTTATTTTTTATTTTTAATATATATTATATAAATAATTTTTTTTAATATTATTTACATATTATATTTATTATATATATTTAAAGATTTTAATAATGATTTTATATTTTAAGAATGATTATATTATAATATATAAACACAAAATTATATGTTTAATTTTTTAAAAATATATTTTTTATTTATTTTAATTATTATTATATTATAATATACAATACATAAATAATTGATTTTGTTTTATATATATATGGGAAATTTTATTGTAGATAAATAAAATTTCTTCATCTCTCTTCCTATCCCTATTTCTTCCTCTCTTTCCCTCTTCCCCTCTCTCCCTCACCCCTTTCACTCCACCCATCCCTCTATCCATTTATATATCTATCTCCCTCCATATCTCTATTTTCATAATAGAGATATTGGAAAATTTCTATTTATTTTGAATTTAATTTCTTTAATCTTCATTAACATTAATCAAATTGTTTTTATTTTTTAGCTTTTATTTTAATTTTAAATTTAGATTTAAATTTGAAATTTATTTTAATATTATTTATGGTTTTTAATGAAATTACAAATAATAATTAAAAAATTAGAGGTTATTTCAAATTATAATTATTTGTCTTATTAAATTTTAATTATTTTAGAATAAATATATTTAGAAGTTATATTTTAATTTATATAATAAATCGATCTCAAACTTAAAATCTAACTTCAAAGTTATTTTATGTATGCAAAAAATAGACCAAAATTTTTCCTAATTGAACTTCCACACCTCATAGGCGTACCCATTGCACACCATTTTCAACATCCTTTTTCTCCTCGCTTTTATCTTCATTCTATTGTAGCTTCTTCATTTACTTTTCACCAACTATGAAAATTAACCTCCAAACAAGAGAAATTTTGAATAACACCAATGTAAAATATTGCTTTGTAATATCAAATTGACCCCTTTCAGCACAATGGTTGCCCCACCTGCAGCGTAAAAAAATCATAAACTTTGTGTCTACACTCTTCGAGACATCCCTCGAGCCTCCTCAAGATATGCTGCCTCGTTCTTTAGATCCCACTTCTCACTCCAAAAAGTTGCAAGATAATTCTAATTCCCAAGTGAAATGTCAACATAAGAATTCTTTTTAACTGATTCACTTTATTCAGCTTTACATGTTTCTTCTGCACTAAGCCAGTCATGCATTTTCAGTCCCATATTGCCAAGCAAACACAAAACACTTGCTGAGTATTTATCCACCTTAAGTGCATTCCCCCATTGATTCCAAGCTTAATTGGAACTCATTTCGAGCCTGATCCATGGCCTCTTCACATAGAAATGCATCCACATAATCAGGGAATTTAAACAATATTAAACTACAAATGATTTGCTCCTTTGTTATCTTGTAGCTGTCCAAACAACCTAGCAAAGTAGTGTTGTGACTTTATCCCATGGGAACTCAAGTGAAACACCACCTTTGTAGAGTAGCAATCCATACTTGCCTCCAAACTGAATTCCATAATATCCACCACTATGAACAATCAAGAAATGAGCAGTCCCCTGTTCACTGTAATAGAATTTTCAAACTGTCTTTTTATTCCATAGAGTTGCAGCATTTTATAGCCATGCAACCTCCTCCACCAATGCAAGATAACCAAACACTTGTTTTAAATTTCCTATACGGATTTTTTTCCTTCCCACAGTTTGATTTACTGAGTTCTCTGCCATTGATCCTTGCACTAGGATTTATCCTTACAAACATAAAGGTACTAAGCATGGTGGCCCTTGATGAGGTATTTCTAAAGCTTTTATCAGAGCTGCTTTTATCCTTGCTACAAATAGTATCCAATGGAGTGTATTTTGCAACTTTCGGGGACATATATGGAGCAATGTTGTCTGGAAGTCCTTGAATGGCTGATCCCTACATTTTTCTCGTCAGCCTAGGCCTTTCGGTGGTGATGGTCCCATGCAGCTTCTTCCCCATATAGGCATTGCAGGTGGGCAGGAGACTACTAGCGGCTTTGATTCATTAGATACCATAAATGAAGTTCATCAAATTCTGCAAGTAGTAAATTGCAATGATGATGACCTTTTTGTTCATTGAAGAGTTTTGTTATATAGCCTCAAAGTAAAAACCCTCAAATACAGGGTGTGGCAATCCTATAGTTCAACCACCACAATTCTAAGCTGTATAGTGTGAGATCCAGGGCCATGACTATTTAAAAGGACAAAATTAGCAATAGTTGCCTGAAAAGTGGTCACATACAACTCTATTTATGTGAATCAGGCATAAATAAAGCAATGTGTATTTACATCTACATATAAGGAGCATTATTTGGCCGGATTCTAGAGCACCTATTGCATTTAGTCCCTTAGATAGTCATGGCCAAGGTTCACAATCATACTGTGAGAATAGTTTATGCAGAGTTGTAATTTTTTCCTTGCATTGCATACACCATATAGATTTTTTGAAAACATTTCAACTAATTTTTTGTTGGTACAATTGGTACAGTTAAACTGCTACAAATAAGGCCCTTCTATAATTTTGGGAAACTGTTTTTTAGAAGGCTATGTACTCTTTCACCATTAGACAATCCATTTCTAAGAGACAAGTTCCTTATTTCCAATTTCATCTCATATTCTAAAGAATCTACCTTATTTCTTTGTAGATTTTTTACCTAAATAGGCCTCATTTCCGATTCAATATTTTTACTCATTTACATTGATAAACACATGCACTGATAAATGTGGCTTTGATACCACTGTTAAGAAATTTTTATATGGAATATGGGTAATACTATAATCATATGCCAAGCTTATTTATTTAGTTTGAAATTTTAAATAGACTTCTTTGAATCATTTTTTTCAAACTAAACTTTATTACAAATAATCATTTCTGATTTTCATTACAAAATAATTAGAAATCAAGTCGTGTGATTATTAAATGAAACACTCCAAGTTATAATCAAATCTGCCCAAAATATCTAGTGAAGCAATAACAATTGCTTTGTAAGATGCTAATGATTCAAGCCTTAAAATGAAGATAAATATTTTAGAACACTACCTGTGGTACCAATGTTTTGCAATGCTTTAGTATAACATAATTCAACTATCGTGTGGTTGGATTGCAACGTGTTTTCCCCTTGTAAACTAGCTATGCCAATTCCTTGAGCCTCCACAATCATGAAAAAATGCATTTTACTTTGTCCTCCATTTGTTTTTGTGTGAATTTTTTTTTATAGATACTTCAAATAGACCTCACAACTCCACTTAGATACATAAACCTGAGAAAGGCTTAAAACTAGATGAATGGGTAAAAAGAAAGAAAGATCTTACTATGTCTAATATATATCAAGTACATTTATTAGCTTCTATAAATTCAAAATTAAAAGGTTTATCTCCTATTTTTGTTGGATATAACAGTCATATAAACATTATTAATTACCTTTGTATTTATGGTGGACTGCCCAGTACCATGGATAGTTTATGGTCTCATCATTTCAAAGTATGGCGATATCACCAACATAATAGAAATAGATGGTAACACAATATATCTATATACTGTTTTGTATTGATTTCACAGTATGGTGATATCACAGACATACTGTTTTATATTAGTTGTTTTCAAATACTAAATAGATCTTTTGTTTATTACAGATACATTGGAGTTCAAAGTGACTGTGTGACAAAATTTCACAACATATAAACTATATCTATACCGTTGTATTCAATTGCATACATTCTTATACTTGCAATTAAACATTCCATCATAACACTAGATTTTTAGCATTCTATATATATATATCCAAATTATATGTTTTTATATCCAATAAATTGAAGTTCCATTTTAGTTAAATTTCATGTGTTGTTTTTATAAATTGTTATATACACATTGATCTATTTCAACTAATATGTCTACACAAATTCAAATAAGGCCTAACACTTCCAAGGGCCACAAGCCACATTCACAACATTGACTGACAAAGGCTGACATTCAAAACTATTTTGAGAGCTTGTGATCTTCAAAGTCTTTGAAAGCAAAGTCGCACGTGAGAAAAAAAAAAGCAAATTGTTTGAAAGCAATGTCAAAAATTTTACTTTTCATTTCTATACTCACTTGCATTCTATTTATTTCATATTCAAATAAAACCATACAATTATTCGGCGTACCCCATTGCACACCTAAAGTGCAATTGCTAGTT